>JBCNYH010000022.1:5571648-5583684 GCA_039654325.1 Tandanus tandanus | reverse complement strand
CACACACACACACACACACACACACACACACACACACACACACACACACACACACACACACACACAAAGACACAAATATATTCTGAGCAGGTTCATCTAAAACATTTCACTTGATGCCATGGGTTTTTTTGTTTGTTTGTTTGTTTTTTTTTGTTGTTGTTTGATTTGTTTTTTTATTTTCATTCTTTCTTTTTCACAATTTCATTTCAACATTGCTCTGTGTTAATATAAGGCTCTGCTCTTGTGACCTTTTACCAAAAACCTGTTTCTGTGTTTTCATTTTCCTCAATCTGGGGTAAAGCTCATAGTCGGAGCATTATATTGTATTATACACTATAGAAAATTCAGAGATCTATTCTTGCTTCACAGAGCATAATAACTGGATGGGAGAACAGAAAGGTCATTATATACTTCATAAACCATTAAGGATGCAATCTGTTCATATATTCCCGTAAAACAGAGAACACACACACACACACACACACATCACACACACACACACACACACACACACACACACACACACACACACCACATAGCATTTGCACAGCCCAATCATTTAAGCCTAGTATCAACAGCAGACTTGTAGTCAGTCTGTAGTCTGGATCCCTTGAGGGTTGCCACGGTTACAGGGCTACCCTGTAATGCATGATGGGTCATAAAGTAGTTAAAGTAAGTGTGATTTTTTTTTTTTCTCTCTCTCTGAGTAGGATGGTTATATATGAAGACGCATATACATGACATAGTGCACGTGCTACATTTATAAGCAACAGCTTATTTATGAGCCAAGCCCCGCTCCCCTCCCCTCCCCCCATTCAACCCCACCCTTCCCCAGCATACCTCTGCGTACACTTATGGGATAAAAAACACAGCTGGCAATACAGAACAAACTAAAATCACACCTAACTCTCAACTCATAACCACAGTCTAGTAAAAGAAAAATTATATTTTAACCTTTATTATACAATTTCCTGTAGTGCTGCACGAATCGGTCACGATCAGGGACACTCGTGGCTTTTTCTCCATGTCTATTTTTTTCAAGGAGGTGACCTTAAAAGGAGAAAGCACTTGAATACAAAGCCAACAATTTCAATAACCTTGCTCGAGATCCTCATCCAAACACCTCCTATACAACAAAGCCACAGACATTATCATTCTATAGGGGCTTACATTAAAAAACGGTCATTACCAGCCTGTATTTATGTCCGAAATGTATATGGATCACATGCAGACCTCAGCTGGGATTCACAATTGATGACTCAGTGCTCATGTGGTTTCTGTTGATTTCCCTGTCTTTATGCAGTGCTGCATTCTACAGATGTGTCACGTCTCCGATCCAGCTCCATCCAGTTCCCTCTTAAGTCCCCAATCTGTCTTAAGCAAAGATATACTAGCTCTGAATCTTATAAAGACCCTCAGAACAGTTTCCACATTATAATATGGCAGAGAGTGCTGGAAGCCTCGTCTGATATCTCATAATAAGTGGAAACCTTTTTTTTTTCTGTCCTTCCCTCACTCTATTTCTCACTTCTCCCACTCTCATGTCTTTCTATACCTCCCTGTCTGCTACACAATTACTCTCTCTCTCTCTCTCTCTCTCTCTCTCTCTCTCTCTCTCTCTCTCGCTCTCTCTCTCGCATTTCTTTGTCCCTCTCCAATCTCGATAGTGAGATTTTATTCTAAAGAGATTTTTTTTTCCCTGCATAGGCTGCCAGTGGAGACTGTCAAGGCTTAGCATAGTCATCAGGAGAAGTGTCTATTTCCACACGCCAAAGTAAGAGGTGTTATGATTTAACGATCTATCAGTTCCACCTCAGTAGAGAATACGCACTTTAAAAAATAAAAAATGAAAAGATTAAATGGATGTAGAAAGATGAGAGTTTCCTGGCATATGATTTCAAGGAGGTTAAGTGTACAATAATGTCCAAACAAATCTCAATGCTTCGACTTTTGTACCGTTTACTAATTTAATACAATGTGTTTCAATACAAATTACACTGATCAGCCCTAACATTAACCCTACCTTATTTGTCCACAGCTAGACAGCCTGAACGCAGCAAGCTGTGTGCACCATATTCTGTCTCCTATCTATAATAGCTTTCAAAGAACCAAACCCTAATGTTATGTCTTGAACTTTTTCCATACCACTTCTGTTCCTCCCCAACTGACTATTAAACTTTTAATATTTAACATATTACTATTTATCTTTTAACTATTAAAATTGTTTGACATCTTCATACAGGAAAAAGTTTGGAAAAAAAGTAATACCCAGTGGCCTTCTTATGAGGCTCTTGCAAGGACATGCGCGTGTCCTCATATCCTCAGGACAGTGCCAGCATTAAAGTGTACCTTTATTGGTCATCCTTACAGCATAATTTGAGCGTATGTAACATGTATAAGTGATACAGATTCTTAATTTAACATAAATTACCATAAAAAGCACAAAACTGGTCATTTTATCCCGCGGATTATAAGCGGGGGGTTGAACCAATGGTTAGCAATCGTTTCATCTTGGAAGTGACATGAACTCGTTGGTCCGTTTTGTCCAGCACAAGTAAACAAGCAGATCTATTCAGCGAATGACATTTTAGATGATTTAAAAAAATGTGTTTAAGAAGCAACTATGGCTAACAATTTGGAGGAAACGGGTATTAATGGGAGGAGTTTTTTGGAGACAGTGAGACGTCTCATTCTAGTGACTCTGAGGATGAGAACGCTGCCAGAGACGTGCGTGACGGTAAATCCAAACTGGTTTATGCGGTTAACGTTTTGCCAACTCGGCTTTCCTGTCGTCGGTTGGTTTAGGAGCAAAAAGAATTGTTTTCCGTAATGTCTGCACTTGTTGTTTGTGCAGCTCAGCACTGGCTCATAATGTGGTATGATGCACGGGGTCAGTGACGCAGCCCAGCCAATCCAACAAGTTCACGTCACTACCAGGCTGGAACAGACAGTGAGGAAAGTAACATGACTCTGAGCACGCCCAGTGTCACAGCACTCGCACATGCTTTGACAAGGGGCAAGGACTGATGTTGCCGGATGGAACCGCTGATGTCAAACATGATCTTTTTAAACAGGTTCAGCAGTTTGTGCTATAGTAGCTCTTCTGTGGGATTAAACCACATGTACTAGCCTTCACTCCCTACATGCATCAATGACACTCTTGCCAGTTCACTAGTTGTCCTTCCTTGGACCACTTTTGATAGATACTTAGCACTGCATATCAGGAACACCCAACAGGACCTGCAGTTTTGGAGATGAACAGACCCAGTTGTTTAGCCATCACAATGTTGTTAAAGTCACTCAGGTCCTTACATTGACTTCACCTCCTCCTTAATACATCCTACTCCTTTCCTGGTGCCACTGTAACGAGATACTCACTCAATCACTCATTTGCCAAACCACTTAATCCTACTATGAGGGAGGCTGGACCCTATCTCAACTGACACTGGGTCAAGGCGGGGTACACCCCGAACTGCTTACCAGACAATCGTAGGGCAAGACACACAACCACTCACACTCACATCCACTCTGATTGTGATCTGACTCGGACTGTGGGAGGAAACTGGAGTATCTGGAGGAAACCCACGTAAGGACGGGGAGAAAATGCAAACTCCACACAGAAATGTCTGAGTCCAGGAACTTCCAGGAAGCGCTAGCCATTATGCCACCATGCCACCCTGTAAGGAGATAATCAATACTATCTACTTCACCTGTCAGTGCTCATAATGTTGCTAATGTTATGGCTGATTGGTGTACCACATATCATCAGCAATAACTTGAGTCCTCAATCACTCACTCATTTGCCGAACCACGCAATCCTACTACTACTTCTTTGTCGTTGGCCTCCTTCCGTCTCGTCTGCATCTGGTTCAGTCAGATCCGGTTTCTTCACTTCCTCATGTGGCTGTGTAGGCCGATGCGGGAGTGGCAGTCTTTGCCGCACAGGCGGCAGATGTAGGCTGTCGCTGCCTGGTCTGTTGAGCTTGACTTGCGGGTGGCTCTCTTCTTCTTTAGGTGGTTGGCACGGTTTTGTTCTGCCTGCCTTGTACCGTGTTGTATAGCGGCTCTCCAGGAATCCCGAGTTTCTGCAAGGCTTTCCCAAGTCTGGATGTCAATTGCTGCACATTTCATATCACTCTTGAAGACTTCTACTACTACTAATAATAATAATAATATTTTTTACTCACTCACTCACTCATTTAACAAGCTACTTAATCTTACTTGGGTCCACGGGAAGCTGGAGCCTATCTCAGCCGACACTGGACCAAGGCAGGGTACATCTTGAACAGCTCGCCAGACCGTTGCAGGACAACACACACAACCATTCACTCACACTCACACTCACACCTAGTGGCAATTTTGAACAACCAATTAGCCTAATGTGCATGTCTTTGGACTGTGTGAGGAAACCGGAATACCCGGAGGAAACCCATGCATGCACTGGGAGAACATGCAAACTCAACACAGAGACGCCCTAGCCGAGCCCAGGACTCGAATCCAGGACCTTCTCACAGTGAGGCGGATGTGCTAACCACTGCACCGCCATGCTGCCCATATAAATTGAATTAAAAAGGTGAAATTGTAGAAATAATTTCATAATCATTTATGCTTATGATTTAATGACATTCATGCTTGCATGGCCTTCCTGGGTTTGTGCCAAACCTGACAATCCAGTCAATGTTAAATCCATCAATTGTAATGTCATCTGGATATATGCATGAAGGGAAATAGTGATTCAATGCCCGGTGTAAAATATAAATCTGGATTTTCAGTGTGGTCTGAGACTTGGAACCCACTCCAGCTGTACTGGATTGTGAGCCACCATGCAAACTTCTACATGTAGAGGAATGGAGTGGAACACTTTCTTTCAGGGGAGGTCAGTGCTGTTGCCTTTCAAGACCCTTTCATTTCACTTCATCTGCAGTTTGTGAAGTTGTATTTTTATTGAACATTTAGTTCTGGTGTATCAGTACCAGCTTCTGGTTGTAGTTATATAACGAGCTTCATCGAGGAAACAAGCGGCTTAAAGTGTTTCTCTTCAGTGAGAATCAGACATGCATGCGCACACAACACACCCACCCACCCACCCACCCTCACACACTCACCACACACACACACACACACACACACACACACACACACACACACACACACACACCCATACTGGACACTTTCCTTCTACATGATGGAGCATGTCCAACCAACAGAGGCTTTCCAGCACATTTTAGTTTCCAGTACAGTGACCAGAAGACAACAGAGAGGGTTGTGTGTGTGTGTGTGTGTGTGTGTGTGTGTGTGTGTGTGTGTGTGTGTGTGTGTGTGTTACACCAAGAGCAACAACAAGCATCATCATAGCCCAGATTCTTTGTATTTTGGTAATATATATATATTACTATTATTATTATTAGGGGCGGCACAGTGGTGCCGTGTTTAGCTCAGCAAGATCGTTTCTCTGTGTGGAATTTGCATGTTCTCCCTGTGCTGGCATAGGTTTCCTCAAGGTATTCCAGTTTCCTCCCACAGCCCAAAGACATGCACATTAGGCTAATTGGCTGTTCCAAATTGGCCCTATCTGTGAGTGTAATTGTGAATTGTTGTGTGTCTATTGTCCCTGTGATGGTCTAGCGAGCTGTTCAGTGTGTTCCCTGCCTTCAGCCCAGTGTTGGCTGAGATAGGCTCCAGCCTCCTGTAGACCCAAGTAAGATTAAGTGGTTCATTAAACGAGTGAGTGAGTAAAATTTATGATGATTATTATTTTTACAGTTTAAAAAAAAGAACTTTATTCAAACTCTAAATGAGTTTCAAAAGTTACCAGTGTCAACAAACTGGTACAAGAGATATCAGTAACAGTATACAAGAGATAAACCAAGTACAATTCTGTACAAACATGAAGGTATTCATTTATTCATTGATTTTCTAAGCCGCTTAATCCTAATTAGGGTCGTGGGGAGGCTGGTGCCCATCTCAGCCGACTCTGGGTGAAGGTGGGGTACACACTGGACAGCTCGCCAGGCCATCTCAGGGCCAACACACACACAACCATTCACACTCACACCTAGGGGTGATTTGGAACAACCAATTAGCCTACTGTGCATGTTTATGGACTGTGGGAGGAAACCGGAGTACCCGGAGTAAACCCACGCAAGAACGGGGAGAACATGCAAACTTTACATGAAGGTATAAAGGTGCAAAATCACCCCAGCTCACAGGCTTAGTGTCTCTTATCCACCTGTTTGACATCTTGTTTTGGTTCTGTGTTGGTTTACAATAACAGGAACGATCTTGCGCATGCACAATTACTTATACAAGGAAGAAAAGTTTAAGATCAGGTGTTAAGAAAGAGTCCCACATTTCACCCCACAAACCCAGGACCTTGCTGTGAGCCGGACATGCTCACCACTATGCCAACATGCACCTTAAGCTGGTGGGTTTTTTTTAATACATCATTGCAGGGGTCATTGAGACTTGTATACAGGAGTAACCAAAGGGCTTCAGAAAGACATTGTGGCTGATTCCATTTTGTTTCCAAGAGATGACATATATTTATTCCATGTATTTCATATTTATTTGACCCTCATCAGTACACCTGGGGTGTGCTAGGACCCGAGCGCTATATATTTTGTAATATTTTTTATGTGAGATTATTTTTGTCTGCTATATTAGGTAGTTGTCCACCAGTAGGTTATCATTCCACACACCAAATATTATTGTGTGGCGCTCATTTACAGGATTTCTATAATAGATTTTCATTTGGGGCCCATGTGGACCCCAATCTTACCGTTTAAAGCATGTTACTTTATTTATATTTTAAATTTCAGAAATGTTCAACCACTTTATTCAAGCAATATATTCACCAACATGAACAGGATGTCATTTCATTATATGTGTATGTTTTGTTGCAGACTCTGATTTTGTTTGTTCAAGTAAAAAAACATAAAAAATGTGAAAATATTGTGTATTACTTTTTTTGTGCTTTCCTTGAATAAAATCATTATAACCAGCGAAATATCATTTTTCTGTCTTTTCCTTTTTAACTACACGTTCAAACATATCATGCAAAAAAAAAATTGAGGCACTGAACATTGATACAAAGTACATAAAATAGTGCTGGGGGCCCAGTGGACCCCAGGTGTACAGATTAGTCAGTGTTGCCACGTGTACTGGTGAGGGTTAAATATACCTGGTAAGGCTGTTTTAAATTTGTGGTTTACTTTAGAGTGGTTCGCACAGAAAAATGGATTTCAGTGGATGTCGCGGTTCCATTTTAGGGACTATTTAGCGACATCCACCTTGCCTGTAGTGAATAACTGTTCTTTATTGAACTAGAATTCAATCATTCATTTTCTGAACCGCTTGATCCTAATTAGGGTCGCGAGGAGGCTGGCGCCCATCTCAGCCAACTCTGGGCGAGGGCAGAGTACACCCTGGACAGCTCGCCAGGCCATCACAGGGCAAAAACACGCTGACCAAAATCAGCAATGGTTCGTTTACATGCCTCTCACCACAGACAGTGAGAGACATTTGGTAACCCAGTTAGCTGCACTGGGGAGACAGCAGCGACAACCCATGGATAGTGGGGCTTGAACCCCCGACCTTGGGATCAGTAATCCAGCACCCTACCCTCAGGCCACCACTGCCCCAGAATACAATCAATTGTTTAAAAAAATCATTAGCTTTCACTAAAGGTTGAAAGCACCCCCTTGAGTGTGAACATTTTTTGATCTAATGTAATTGTGGTTCATTCCAGTTCAGCTGAAAAAACAACACCACTAAATTACGAGATGAACTAGACTCGCACAGACACCTTTGAGTCTGTATCAGATAAAACAATTTCAGCACATCATTGAGAGTAAAAATTATCAGTGCATGGAGGCTCTGTTAGCTTGCCTTGCCTTCTGTCCCGGCTAACGTTAATGCATGTCATTCAGGTTTTTAATTAAAGCTGAAGGCAATCAGGCAGCACGGTGGTGTCGTGATTAGAATGTCTGCCTCACAGCAAGAAGGTCCTGGGTTCGAGTTCTGGCTTTGGGTGTTTCTATGTGGAGGTCCTGTGCTTGCGTGGGTTCCTCCGGGTACTTTGGTTTCCTCCCACAGTCCAAAGACATGCACATTTGGCTTAATGGCTAACTGTTTCAAATTGTCCCAAGGTGTGAAAGGCTGGGAGAGTGCGTTGGTCCTGCAATGGTCTGGTGAGCTGTTCAGGGTGTATCCTAGCTGTCTTTGTCCAGTGTTGGCTGAGATAGGCTCCACCCTCTCCACAACCCTAGTAGGATTAAGATGCTCAGGAAATGAGTGAGTGAGTGAAGATAATCACTGCTTGGTCACTTGCGTCAATGACTTTCTCCTCGTTTAAAGAAAATAGGAGTATAAAGTGTGAACTGGCACTTGCTGATTGAAAACTTAAGTGAGGCCACCAGTCTAAATGCTAACCGCATTCTGTGTTGCAATATCTGCTAACAAAAAAAGGAAGCTAATAGTTTATCACCACTCCACACACAGTAATTACTTGCAAAGGTGCTTCATTATTTTTGGTTCATGTGAAGGCTTAAGTTTATTGGGATGAAAAGGTCATGGTAAAAGATTGGACTTTATTATATTGTGGAAAAGTTAGCACTATTTCTTTGAGTTCATCAGTGTTTTCTATAAAAAGTCAACACAGCCTCCATTACACTGGGGATTAGAGTCCTCCCTGTCCATCCCACATGTACACCAGACCCCTCTCTGCTGTTCATGGACAAAAAGTTATCATGTCTCCACACATGTTGGATCATAAATCCAAGATCATAAACCTCTAGTGGTGGTAAGCAAACACCATGATCATATTTTGAGAGCAGAACATTCATTCTATCAAACCTTCAGATGGCTTGTTGGCATGGTGACAGCATCCCGGGTACCATAATGCAGCAAACATCTGCAGCTCTGAAGTCATTCTTTGACACTTCCAGCTGTGGAGCTTCTTTTATAGCTGTTAGCTGATATATGATAGTTGGGAATGCTTTAACTCATTTCTGGTTTCTCTGAGCTTTTGGTATATTATTACTTTATTATGCTATATTTATTTACTTTATTTGTACCCAGGATGCTGTTGCTATGCCAACATTTTTTTTTTGTCTTTTAACAGAACAAATATTCTGAGTAAAAATTTCTGAATATTTGTTTTACTTTGTTCTATGTTTATTTTATTCTTTATATATGCCTTGTTTTTTAATGTGTTCTCTTCACTCATGGAGGATTCGTTGATTTAAAAATATAAATGGGAACATGTTTCAATGTTTGCCTGGATTTGTATCCATTTTTATACAGAATGGCTTTTAAAACTTGGTGGCACGGTGGCGTAGTGCTTAGTACACCGGCCTCACAGCAAGAAGGTCCCGGGTTTGAGTCCCGGGCTTGAGTATTTCTGTGTGGAGTTTGCATGTTCTCCCTGTGCTCGCACGGGTTTCCTCCGGGTACTCTGGTTTCCTCTCACAGTCCAAGGACGTGCAAGTTAGGTTTATTGGCTGTTCCAAATTGCCCCTAGATGTGGATGTGAGTGTGATGGTCTGGTGCAATCAGACCCATGCCAGCACAGGGAGGACATTCAAACGCCACACAGAAAAGCCCGACCCTGGGACTCTAACGAGATTCTTGCTGTGAGGCGGTGGTGCTAACCACTACACCACCGTGCCACCCGTAGTAACCTAACCTCTTTATGTTATACCATTACAGGTTTCCCACTAGTGTTGTAACATAACATATTTACAGTGTTTTAACATTTTATTTTTTGTTTCTGTATATCTGTCTTGTCTATTCTATTCCTTTTTTTGTTTGTTTTTTTGTTTGCTCTGGTTAAAAAAATTTAATATTCACAGTACGTATCTTCTTATTTGGCAAAAATGAATTAAATATTATGAATTTTGTATACTGAACATGAGTGTTTTATCTGTAACCTTTATGCAATTCTAATTAATTAACTATAAGTAGAAGGTCTAAATTTGTTTTTGGGTATCTGCCAGGAATACAGACCATGTCACACAACAACAACAACAAAATCATGTGGTAAAGTGGTTAGCACATCCACCTCACAGCAAGAAGGTCCTGGGTTCGAGTCCTGGGCTCCGCGAGGGCATTTCTGTGTGGAGTTTACATGCTCTCCCTGTGATTGCATGGGTTTTCTCCAGGTACTCTGATTTCCTCTAACAGTTTAAAGACAGGCTAACTGGCTGTTCCTAATTGCCCCCGGATATGAGTGTGTGGTGAATGGGTGTGTGTGTTGTGTCTGTGATGATCTAGTTAGCCGTTCAGGGTGTACCCCACCTTCGCCCAGTGTCGGCTGAGCCAGGTACCACCCTCCCTGCAGCCCTAGTAGGAGAAAACGGTTCAGGAAATGAGTGAGTGAGTAAACAATCATACTGTAATTGGTGTTCATGTTGATCGATTTGAGCGGACAGGAAGATGAGTGTGATTTTGTTCCATTTTTTGTGCTTGGTAACCTATATTCTTTTTTTTTATCCCAGCTTCAGTAATGAAAGACATGCCTTCTGTGGTCCATCTACAGAACGTTGCAATTTCACACAGCAGACCCACGTCAGTAACATGCACTGTTATAAGTGTAAGTGCAGCTTGGTGTGAGCGTCGTCAGGTTCTCTTAGGCCTTTCCTGTCATTAGGAATTCTCCTCACACCCTTCCCTGACCTCACTTTCCATCCAGTGGTTATGAGAAGGACATCGCACGGAATATAAGCATGCAGCCACTGGATGCATCAGAATACGTACCATACTACTGATACACAAAAAGCAGCAGGTCGGATGTCCAGATACTCTGAAGTATTCAAATGTTGTTCAGAATGATGTGCTGGAAACATTGCACACTACGATACATTACAGGACTCAGGACTCGAACCCAGGACCTTCTTGCTGTGAGACAGATGTGCTAACCACTACGCCAATGTGTCGGCCTTGCAGGAATACATTTTATAAAATTTCCACCATACCTGGATATACGCCATCTGTGAATATCAGGGTAAGAGGACAGGTAAGATGGCTGCATTGTACATCCAAATTGTGTCCTTGGTATTCATTCACATACTCATACAACGTACTCCAGGGACTCTAACCAAGTAGGTACTTCACCGACGTTAGTATGTACTCAGCATGCAGATGCACTTACAGTCTAATGTCACTCTGAATGTGTTTGCTTTTCCCTGGGATACCAGGATGACTCACTTTATTAAACCTAGTTTAAGATCTGATATCGGGACTGATTTTTTATTTAATAATTTTGAAGTGGGCAGCATGGTGGCGTAGAGGTTAGTACGTCCGCCTCACGCCAAGGAGGTCCTGGGCTCGGACGTTTCTGAGTGTTCTCCCTGTGCTTGTGTGTGTTAAATCGGGGTACTCTTTAAATTGGTTTCCTCCCACAGTTCAAAGACATGCATATTAGGCTAACTGGCTGTTTCAAATTGCCTCTAGATGTATAAGTGAGTGTGAATGGTTTTGTATGCTTTGCCCTGTGATGGTCTGGTGAGCTGTTCAGGAGCTGTTCACCTTGCCTTTGCCCAAAGTTGACTGAGATAGGCTCCAGCCTCCTTAAAACCCTAGTAGGATTTAGTGGTGCTTAAGGTTTTTTTTATTATTATTTTTTATTTTTTTTTTTATTATTGTTTAGGGTGGCAGGGTGGTGCAGTGGTTAGCACATCCTGGAAGGTCCTGGGTTCAATTCCCGGACTCAGGCACATTTGTGTATTCAGAGTTTGCGTATTCTCCCCATGCTTGTGTTTCCTCCGGGTACTCCGGTTTCCTCCCACAATTCAAAAACATGCACAGTAGGCTAATTGGTTATTCCAGATCATACCCAGGTGTAACTGTGAATGGTTGTGTGTGGGTTGGCCCTGCAATTGCCTGGTGAGCTGTTCAGGGTGTACCCTGCCTGAGATAGGCACCAGCCTCCCTGCGACCCTGAAAATGAATGAATTTTATTGTGATATAAACTCTCTTGCTGCAATTATTTAGGACTTACAGTTGGGGTATAACTAACCGGACTACATGTTGGACTGT
>JBCNYH010000022.1:5556081-5567942 GCA_039654325.1 Tandanus tandanus | reverse complement strand
TCTCTTTCCCTTCCTCTTTCTTCCTCCCCCTTTCTCTCTCCCTCCCTCCCTTTCTCGTTTTCTGGTTTTTCCTCTCTCTTTTTTTTTCTCTTTTTCTTTCTTTCTCTTGCTACCCCCCCCCCCCCCCATCTCTCATATATAAGACTCAGCGACAGGAGGTGTATGCACAGACCTGCTCGCAGTGTCAGTGGAGTCAGTTGCGCTCTGGATTCTTCCTCTCGGTGCTGTTGGTGCTGAGTTTTATTTCAGGTGCGCGTTTTATTTCTCAGTGTTCTGTGAAAAGCTAGAAGTTTGAAGCTCCTCCTGAGAGGTTAGTTTCTCATCCCAGACACCCTGGCTGGTTAGACAGAGACACAGGGACCTCATCATGGAGCTGTCCACTGCTGCTGAAGCTGAATTTCCCGACCTTTACTCAGTCATTCCTTATAATATCACCTTCCCGGATGATGTTGCCGGCTTCGTCCCGGACGCGCAAAACCACACTGAGCAAAGTCCGTCGAAAGGACCGACGGGGATCATCATCGCTGTCTCCATCACCGCGCTCTACTCAATCATCTGCGTCGTGGGACTTCTCGGGAACATCCTGGTGATGTACGGGGTGGTCAGGTAAGAGCTGCGAGCAGTTCGATGCCCTTTCACTTTAACCGGGCTCCCTATTGCAGAAGCATTTCAAACTTTTAGCCTGTTCCACATCCATCAGGTAACATCTCAGGGATGGTTGGTTTGATTATTTAGAATCAGGTTCAGCTATTATAATTTATGATGGCATCATGGTATTAAAAAAAACACTGTGGTGGAATCTTTTTATTGATTTATTATGAATTCCTTGTACAAATTAATAAATAAATTAATAATAATAAGAAGTCGCCTCACAGCAAGAAGGTCCAGGTTTTGAGAGCGTGAGAGAGAGGTGAGTTGGTGGGGGTGAAGTTATCTTTACTGTCATTAAGTGAATTGTAGTGGGCATGTCCGCATCACAGCAAGAAGGTCCTGCGTTCGATTCCTGGGCTCGGGTGTTTCTGTGTAGAGTTTGCATGTTCTCCCTGTGCTTGCGTGGGTTTCCTCCGAGTACTCCGGTTTCCTTCCATAGTCCAAAATCATGCACAGTAGGCTAATTGGCTGTTCCAAATCTCCCCTAGGTGTGAGTGTGAATGGTTGTGTTGCAATAAAAGTTAATTGTTATGACGTGATAAGTTTATATGTCAGAATAACTCCCTCAGTCACTCATTTGCCAAACTGCTTACTCCTAGTAGCGTTATGGGGAGTCTGGAGCAATGGCAGGGTACACAATGAAAAGCTCATCAGAATATTGCAGAGCCAACACACACACACACACACACACACACACACACACACACACACAACCATTCACATCTAGAGGCAATGAGGAACAGACATTGTCTTTGGACTGTGGGAAGAAACCAGACAACCTGGAGGAAACCCAAAAACCTGAGAGAGGGAGAACATGCAAACTCCACACAGAAACGCCCTAGCCTGGGACTCGAACCCACGACCTTCTTGCTGTGAGGTGGACGTGCTAACCACTACAACACTACAGCCCCTGTCAGAATAAAGTGAAATTATATGGTTATAACCTGAAAAGATTATATATATTATTATATAATCATTGGCAAGTTACCTCAAAAATATGTAAGAAATAATAAAAATAAAAAAATCAGAAAAAATGAATATATATTGATTGGAATGATGTATCACATGTACAATAGTTCATAAATATATAAATCATATAGCATAATATACATTTATACAAAGTTCCCTTTAATAATAATGAAGTGGGAGAAAATCAATATAGGGTAAGAAATTATGTAGAAATGTAAAAAAAGGGGGGGGGGAAATGCCCATGACTCTGCCCAGGCTTTCCACCAAAATTCAGTGATCAAGTATTATGATACCTTTACTTGTATTTTTTTTCCCCACTTTTATGTGGGGTTCAAGCATCAATTCGTTTTGGCAGGATTTTTATAACCGGATACCCTTCCTGGTGCAAGCCCTCTTGGAGAAACACATTTACACACATAGGCAATTTGAAGCAGCCAATTAGCCTAATGTGTGTCTTTGTTAAAGAGTAAAAAAGAGTAAACAAGAGTATCGGGAGGAAACCTATGCAAGTATAGGGAGAATATATAAACTCCATATAAAAACACCCTCACTGACCAGGGGACTCAAACCCAGGGGTAGGTAGGGTACACCTGGAACTGGTTGCCAATTTGTTGCAGTGCTTATACAGAGATGAACAACCATCTCTGTATAAGCACCCAAGAGCACTTTAGAGGAGCCGGTTGACTTAATCCATATGTCCTTGAACTGTAAGAGCCTTCGTCATGTGGGGCGACAGTGCTTACCAACATGTCACTGCTTATGAGTCATGGTTTTAATTCACAATTTACCCCTATTTAAATTACACTCAGAAATCAGAAGTAATTACACACTTCCTGCTCAAGTCCATCTCTCGCTGTGTGGTAAGTGGACTTCCATGCTACAGAGCTGGTTAGGAGAGTTGGCTCAGTAACTTGGAGTGAGCACCAATTTGAGCTCTGGGAACCCCGCTGTGCAAGAAATGGGGGGAACCATAGAGATGGTGGAACTGAAGGCCTTTCTAGGTGGAACATCCTGCTGGGCTTGAACTTGTTATTCTTTTTTTTGTGTGTGTTCTTTAGTTCTGTATTAAAGGATAAAGTAGCAATCAGTACTAACAGCTAACACAAGAAAGTAAAAAAAAGGAAATGCTTATAAATGAGATAATAACAAAACTAAGTAAGTAGTAGTAGTAGTAATAATAATAATAATAATAATAATAATAATAATAATAATAATAATAATAATAGGGGCAGTGGTGGGGTGCTGGATTACTGATCCCAAGGTCGAGGGTTCAAACCCCACTATCAACGGGTTGTCACTGCTGTCCCCCCAGTGCAGCTAACTGCTTTATCAAATGCTGGCCATGTCTGCCTTGCAATGGCCTGGTGAACTGTCCAGGGTGTACTCTCCCCTTGCCCAGAGTCGGCTGAGATGGGCGCCAGCCTCCTTGTGACCCTAATTAGGATTAAGCAGTTCAGAAAATTAATGAATGAATGAATGATTGGAGGAAGCCTTCTGAGATTCCATTCTGGGAGTATTCTGGTAGTGAATATGGATAATAAGGAAATACCCTGAGCAACCACAAAAGAGGATTGAAAATCAGCAAAATAACTGGATATTTCTATTGTTTTACAACAACGTCGATATGGAACCCTTTCTTAAACAAGTATTTTAGCATGGATAGATTGTGTTTATGGATATTTGAACTTCTCAGCCGACTCTGGACAAGGGCAGAGTACACCCTGGATAGTTCACCAGGCCATTGCAGGGCAGAAACGCGCTGACGGCAATGCAGCCTACTCTTTATGAAAGTCAGCAATGGTTCTTATACATGCCTCTCACCATAGACAGTGAGAGACATGGCTGGCCTTTGATAACCCAGTTAGCTGCACTGGGGGGACAGCAGTGACAAAGCTGTGACAGTGGGGCTTGAACCCCCGACATTCTGATCAGTAATCCAGCTTCCCCAAATCATATAACGGTAAACCTCCCAACCTCACAACAGACATGACTCGGTGTAAATAGAATTCATCTGTTGCGAGGAAGATGATAGTATGATTGCTCTGATTGGTCGAGAGCCGATTCATTTAGTGTATGGATGTTAGCGAGTTTCAAATGTGGACATTCAGAAACTGGTTCTGTGAGTGTAATTGTTATTTTCTTGAAGTAGTATTTCCTGATTAGCGAACTCATCATAACATTTTCATGCTATTATCATGTATTATATCTCATTTTGAAACATATTCAATTGTCTTTCCAATTATATGAATATCTCAGTATGTCAAATTTCCTACTTAATCTCTATTATGCTGGAACGGGTCATGAATCTCATTGAAATTGGATGTGTATTTTTACAGAAATATACAAAAATATTTGGGTATCAGAAGAGTTAGTCATTGTTTTAGGGTTGTTTTTTTTAGTTTAGAATTCTTTTTTGATGTTATCAGTGCATGGATTTTTACTTAAATTTATTGGGAACACCCTTGGGTGATCATCTACACATCATAAAAATTTTAAAAACTGTGGATGGGAAATTGCTCACAGACAGACAGACAGACAGACAAACAAACCGACACCGATGAAAACATGAACCCCCTAACGGAGGTAATAATAGTGGCGCTTTGGAGCTCCATACTTATGCAGACGTCATAAACCCATGAGCTCGATTTTGTTGTTGCGTCCGTGCTCACATGCTCACACAGGCAACCCAATAAATGAAGGAAATGGTGGGAAGAATATGTCGCATGTGCACGTCGTTGGCGCTACGTGTACTTGCCCTCTGCAGCTTATTCTCTTACTTTACGTATGCACGTTTCCGTAAACTTACACATGCGAACATTTTCGGAGCTTCCTTTAGGCAGTGCCTCAATATTTATATTAATAGTAAAATTTTGAAAGCATGCATGAAATGATATGACGGGCAGCCTTGACATCTAAAGTGAAACACTAAAAGTATTTATTACCTGTTAGAACCACAGGGAAGGGTGTCTGAACAGTGTCTGTTGAATGAGAGAACCCCTTCAACCCTTTACTCCCACCATGCCATGGACTTTAATTAATCACTGATCTTATTAGCTGAAATAACTCAATATTCCCTCTTTGCATCTAATAAAAAGTACAATTTTGCTCTGACTATTACAGAAGGATATTGACAGACCGAGTTCACTTTCCTTTTGCACACACACTCTTCACTTGAATTACTATGCTAAGTGGCAGTTAATTCCTTACACTCTTTGTTTTAGGCGATGTGGCGCGTCTGGATTTAAAGGTCATGAATATACTGTGACGAGGAATTTTATTCACCGAGTGATTTTCGCTGAATCATGATTTCTTTAATTAATAACTGATAAGTGCTGCATAGTAATAATTCACTAAAACTTTTTTAACGCACTGGAAGTGCTAACTGGAACACTAACTGGCACACATCCAAGATTTTTCTACCAGATGTCACCTCCGTCTCCAAAACGCTAAAAACTCAGTCTCCCATGGTTACTACTGATTATTCTCACCTGTTCATAATTAGCTGTCTGTGTGTGTGTGTGTGTGTGTGTGTGTGCGCGTGTGTGTTTACCAGGTTTAATCTAGGTGACTGGCTTTTGACCTTGTCACTCCTCCTGTTTAAGTATTGAACATGACTTTCTTTACTAATCCGATGCTTTACCATTATGGGTGCATCCCAAAACCCTTAAAGCTATACATGACGTAGTTTTGTTATAAAAGTTACGAAGATTATTTAATCAATCGTATAACAAAGATATTTAAATACATAACAAATGCCTCATTTATTTTCCGAGTCGGCAAAAAAATACAAATTCTTTGCTTATACCTGCCTGCCCTGCCTTAGAATAGTTACGTGACGCTATTTTCCGACTATCAACATCAATGGCGACGGCGAGAAAGCGAGGTAAGCCAGCTGGCTCCAGAGAATTTACTGAATCAGAAAGGATAGAGCGAAAATGACAGTCAGCCAGAGAGAGAAAGAGAGAGAAGTGGAGAATAGATTTTGATTGGAGAGCATTTTGAGAGATGGAACAGAGTGAAAGGCGAGCAGAACTTGATGTTTCACTATGAAGTTGCGGGGTTCCTACTTCACAGGTGTGTTTATAGTGTCTTTTCCCAGGCTTGTTTGCAGTCCAGAGTAATAAGGTTGTTATGCAAAAATATTGACTTTGTTTTATATGAATATATGATAGAAGTATCAGTGAGTTCTTTGCAGGAACCTGGTGAAATGCATTAATTGCTGTTATCTTTATGAACCACGGAAACAATGTAAGGGGCGCTGAATCAGGGAAATGTGTTTAAGAGAAATGAGATGTTGTTTTCCTCTGTAGCGTTCAGGCAGAGCGACGTCCGCTTTCAATGACAGTAGTATAGCTGACCTGCTGTGTAAAAACGGCCAGTGTCATGTAAGGGGCGGGTTATTTGTACTCTGGCATGCAGCTCTTCCAGGAAGTCTGCTCTCGAGTATCCTCGCTCATCACTCCTCGATTTTTGATGCACAAATAACAGAATTGGAATGGCTGGCAAAGATGGCAGACTAGAAGAACTCCTGGTTCAAGCGAGGAGTGAGGAAACAACAAATAAGGGCAAACATTTAGAGATGAACCTTATGATTATTCCTGCCTTCTTCACAGTTCTAAAAGGCAGTTAGCTAACTGAACAGTTGAGAATTTATAGGGGTATTGTTGGAAATAAGGGCGGCACGGTTGCATAGTGGCAAGCACATCCGCCTCACAGCAAGAAGGTCCTGGGTTCAAGTCCAGAGCTTGGGCGTTTCTGTGTGGAGTTTGCATGTTCTCCCTGTGCTTGCGTGGGTTTCCTCTGGGCACTCCGGTTTCCTCCCACAGTCCAAGACATTGCACACTAGGCTAATTGGATGTCCCAAATTGCCCCTAGGTGTAAGTGTGAAGGGTTGTGTGTATGTGTTGGCTCTGCAATGGCCTGGCGAGCTGTTCAGGGTGTACCCCACCTTCGCCCAGTGCGGCAGAGATAGGCTCTAGCCTGATAGGATTAGGCTGTTCGGCAAATGAGTGAGTGAGTGAGATTAAAATAAATAAGGCAGTAACAATACTCAGTTTAACTCCTCCCCTCTGACCTTATCCACACCTTTACTTCTTGACACAGGCATTTAAAAAGGGGAAAGACATATCTGCAAATAATTTTGCGCAAATAGAGTTTTTCTTACCAGACGTCTGATAAAAAGAAACTCTGCCTGTTTTGTTAGATGTTACACATTTGGGGCTTTAAAATTTTGCAGTGTTTCATAAATATTTCTTTTCGTACCTAATTGAATTTGTTGTAGTGGCTGTATACAGGGTTTACTATATAAAAAAAAAGGTTTAGTTTGCTGTCCATTTTATTTCTGTACCAGTGTTATTGTGGAGAGGTGTAAATTGGTTGCCCAGCAGGGGGCTCACACCCCTCCACCTTGTCATCACACTGCTCACCAACAGCTAAACACAGACTCACAATACTTGACACACAGAAACTCAGTTTATAGTGCGGTGGTCACCAACCCTGTTCCTGGAGTTCTACCTTTCTGCAGGTTTTTATCTCAAACACCTCTTTTAGCTGAACAAGAACATATTTCATTAATGTTTAGAAGGTCAGGTGGACATGGTTAGGGTTGATTAGTACTAGCTTAAAGTATGGTCAATCTTATGACAGGTTCGTGATGATAATATATTTGTTTACAGGGACTAAAAATTAATTTAAACTAATGACAGCATGTGTACTGTGAGACAGGGTTACATAATACTGTACTTACTCAAGGTTGTACAGGAACATATTAAAAGTAAATAGCCCCCCACCCCCCAATTACAGAGTTTTATCTGTGAAAACCATTTGATCAAACTTATTTATTATTATATGAGTTATATTTATATTATAATTATATTATTATTTTTTTTTTAATTTTAGATTACATTAGGTGGCATGGTGGTGTGGTGGTTAGCATGTCTGCATCACAGCAAGAAGGCCTAGGTTCGATTCCCAGGCATGGGGCGTTTCTATGTGGAGTTTTCATGTTCTCCCTGCGCTTGCGTGGGTTTCCTCCCGGTACTCCAGTTTCCTCAAACAGGTAGGCACGGTAGGCTAATTGGCTGTTCCAAATTGCCCCTAGGTGTGAATATGGGTGTGATTGGTCCAGGGTGTACCCCGCTCTTGCCCAGAGTTGGCTGAGATGAGCGCCAGCCTCCCGCGACCCTAATTAGAATTGAGCGGTTCAAAAAATCAATGTCTCTGTAGTAGCTCTAGAGTCCTGGGCGAGTGTGTGGAGTTTTTCCATGTTCTCCACATTTGTGCATGAGTTTATACTTCAGATTCTCTGATTTTATTCCCCCTTCCCCAAATGCACCGGTATTTGAATTGGCTATGCTAAATTGCCATGATGTGTGAGCATGTGTGTGCTCCGTGCCGTGTGATGGATTGTATAGATTGTTGTATTGTAGTGTTGCACCCAGTGTTCCTGGGAAAGGACAAACGACCAGGATAAAGAACTGTGTGTGCTCACTGTGTACATGTTTGTGTGTGCTCACTTTGGATGGGGTTTAAGAGAAAGATGTGTTTGCTTAACCTCATGAAAATACCATATGAGACAACTTTTAATGTAAAACACAAGCATGTATTCATTCATTCATCACATTCACATCTAGGGGCAGTCAAGGACATCCAACTAGCCTAATGTACATGTCTTTGGACTGTAGGAGGAAACAGGAGTACTCGGAGGAAACCCACACAAGCACAATGAGAGCATGCAAACGCCACACAGAAACACCCTCGCTGGGCTCAGGACTCAAACATAGTCCTAACCGCTACGCCACTGTGCCGCCCAAGATTTAAGCCTTAAAGCTTCATGCAACGTGAATTGAAGGTGATGCTGTGTGCTTGAAGCTGGCACAATAGTGTAGTGGTTAGCATGGCTGTCTCACAGCAAGAAGGTCCCAGGCTTGAGCGTTTCTGTGTGAAGATTGCATGTTTTCCTGTGCCTGCGTGGGTTTCCTCCAGATACTCCATCTTCTTCCCACAGTCCAAAGACATGCACAGTAGGCAAATTTCAAATTGCCCCTTGGTGTGTGTCAGCAGTTGTGTGTGTTGGCCCTGCAGTGATCTGGCAATCTGTTCAGGGTGTACGCCCAGTGTCAGCTAAGATAGGCTTCAGCCTCCCTGCTACTCTAATAGTAGGATTAAGTGGTTCGGCAAATTAGCAGTTCAGAGTGCGCCACCTGTAGGACTATAGAGGAACATATACATTTAAAATGAATAAATTTGGAGTTGATTTTGGAGCCAGTTGAGCTTGAATGGCTGTGTGAATGTTGGCCTTGATATAGACTGGCGGCCTGTTCAGAGTGCGTCTATTACCTTTCTAGTCAGCTAGAATTGGCTCCAGCTTCCCCCGCGACCCTGATGGATTGATAATGGAAGTGGTATTGATAATGGATGGATGGATGGATGGATGGATGGAAGAATGCAGTTTGGTAGATTTAAGGTGAGTTTAGGGGTAAATAGAAAGGGGCAGTGGTGGCTCATTGGTTAGGGCTTGGGGTTACTGATCAGAAGGTTGGAAGTTCAAGCCCCAGTACTACCAATCTGCTACTGTTGGAGGCTTGAGCAACCCTCGACTGCTCAGTCATACAAATGTGATAAAAGGGAAGTCACTCTGAATAAGGGCATTTTCCAAAGGAATGTATTCATGAATGTAAATGTAGAAAGATTAGAACCAAACCCCACCTGGTAGTTCTATTTAAAGATGATGTGGGTCTTTTTTTCCTTGGAAGCATGCTTTAGGATGTTGATTAATGATGAGAGATTCTTTTCTCTGCAAAGCATGAAAGATGTGGGATCGATTTTCCTTTAAAGCATGTTTTAACATCATTTATGATTTTTTAAAATTATTATTTACCTGTAAAGGATTTGGGAGAGCGATTGGGATTGATGGTCACAGAATGTAGTTTTGGCATGGCCATCCCGGTCACATAAATTAAATCATGTTGAAAACCTGAGGGCTGAGCTGAAGACTAGAATGAAGAAGCTAGAGGCTCTGGAGGGATTCTGTATCGACATGTGGTCTCAGATTCCTCGCTCTACTTTCCTCTGAAGCATCTCCTCAAGTGTTATAGCAGGAGACTCCGTGCCGCTATGTTGACAAATTGCTCAAAAATAAAAATGCATTATATGCTGTGTTGTGGCCTATGATTTTGTAAAAAAGAAAATAAAAGTGTGTGTGTGGGTGTGTGTGTGTGTGTGTGTGTGTGTGTGTGTTTGGGGGGGTGTATTTCCTTAGAGTAAATTTACTTTATTGATGGTTACATTACTCTCTTTAACTTTTTTTTAAATAACCATTTATCCTAAGCTTTACCAAGCATGCTAATAATTAATAAGCTAACGATAATCATGTGCCTGTGTGGTTAATTGTTAATTTTAGGTAAAATAAAGTGCTTCCCATTAATAATCATGTTCTCTCCATCCTAAGAGAATCGTGGTGACATAAAAAAAAAAGGTGATTGTGGTCCTGAATAATTTACAAAAAACAAATTGCTCCATATTGACCGTAGGTGAAAGGAAGACTGCCATGTGGTTTGGATCCACTATTCCCCTTAGGAGAGGGTCAGTATAAATCAATACAAATCAAGAGGCACTGCAAATCAATCTAGTTGTTCTGACCGATCACCATTTCTGTCCTGATGGGAGGGGTCTTTTCCAGGATGACCCATCATAGTGCATTACTCATCTTATTCACTTATTTGCTGAACCGCTTACTCTTATTAGGGTGGCGGAGAGGCTGGAGTCTATCTCAGAGGGCATTGGGCGAAGGTGGGGTACACCCTGAACAGCTCGCCAGACCATCGCAGGGCCAACACCCACCCACCCACCCACCCACACACACACACACACACACACACACACACACACACACACACACACCACCACCACCACCACGACCATCACACTCACACTCACACCTACAGACAATTTGGAGCAGCCAGTTAGCCTAATGTGGTCTTTTTATTGTTATTGTAAACAGATGTAGAACCAAAGCAAGATGTAAAACAGTGGAATAAGAGATACCAAACCCATGCTGGTTTTAACAGGAAGCATTTGCAATCAGCCAAAATGAACTGTGAATGGAAGATAAAACACACAGACTATTCACTAGTCACCTTTAACAAAAATGGAAATAATCTAAAACAAATTCACCAGATCTCAACCTGTGTGTGGAAAATAACCTTTAATAGATTCTGGATGGACATGGTACACCGCACTCCATCTTCTCACATTTCTTGCCCCACTCAGTGTGCGGTCAGTATGGTTAGGTTGAGCTGATTGAGGTAAGGACCTTTCCCAAGAGCCAATATTGCATCTTGACAGCACTGATTCTCAAACTCTCATCCCTCAAACCACTGACCCAAAGCCTTAACTCATTGAGCCACCACTCCCACCATAGACACCGCTCCATCCACATCATCAAATATTGAATGTGTGATGATAGTTGTTGAATTTGAATGTTGAATTTTTTCTTACTGAATATCACTGAGATGCCGAATAGAACGTATTATTTTGATTTGTTTTTTGAATAACAAGAACATGACAGGAAATTTATATTGAACTTCCCTCTCATACACTGGACATTGTTTCACTTATATGCAGTGTATGTATAGACTGAAAATAAACTTCTGATCAAATGTAATATTTGCAGTACAAAAAAATGTCTGGTTGGATTAAATAAGATTTTTGTTTGTATTCCCACTAGATGTGTTTTTTTTTTTTGGGAGGGGGGGGGGGGTGTCCCTAATACTAATCTGCGGCACAGTGGCAAAGTGATTAAAACATTCACCTCACAGCTCACAGCAAGAAGGTCCTAGGTTCGACTTCCGGGCTCGGGGCAATTCTGTATGGAGTTTGCATGTTCTCCCCGTGCTTGCGTGGCTTTCCTCCGGGTACTCCGGTTTCCTCCTACAGTCGAAAGACATGCACGGTAGGCTGATCTGTGGCTCCAAATTGCCCCTAGGTGTGAATGTGAGTGTGAATGTGAGTGTGAATGGTTGTATGTTTGTTGGCCCTGCAATGGCCCGATGTGCTGTTCAGGGTGTAACCCGCTTTCGCTCGGAGTTGGCTGAAATGGGTGCCAGCCTCCCCGCGACCCTAATTAGAATTAAGCGGCTTAGAAAATAAATGAAAGAATGAATATTCCTCGCTGAAACAGAACACTGCAAGATGCAAGAGGTGTATAACGACATTTGCATTTATTTTCAGGAACCATTTTA
>JBCNYH010000022.1:5535409-5547101 GCA_039654325.1 Tandanus tandanus | reverse complement strand
AGAGAGAGAGAGAGAGAGTCGCTCTGGATAAGGGCATCTGCCAAATGCCTGAAATGCAAATATAGCATGTCATAGCACCTCTGTGTTCTTTATTGTAATATAGACACTTTTCAAAGTAGATGCCGGCTCTAACAGAGACCATAAGCTGAACTGTACGCACGCAATATGAAACAGAAGGTTTTGCATGCGTGCAACGGTTTAGTCCTCAATATCAGCCTGCTGTCAAAGGACATAAGGCTCACTTGGACTGGTGAGGACTGAATGATGTTGGCTAACAGAGAAATAAGATCTAGAAAACGGTCCCTGGAAATGAGATATTGACAGACTTCAACATAGTGGGCAAAAGGGTTTCTACAAAATGAACATTACAGACAACTCCTATTTTACCATCCAGCCATTTGAAAGACTGTGGAAAATTACTATTATTTTTTTTATTTGTATGAAGTATGATCATACGGTTAAACACATGTAAATATCTCACATACAACATGTAATTACTTTCAGTCTACTAATTTCTCCGAGGGTGCCATGGTGACGTAGTGGTTAACAGGTCCGGGTTTGAGTCCCGGGCTCAGGCGTTTCTGGGATTGCATGGATTTGCTCTGAGTACTCCAGTTTCCTTGTCGTGTGTGTGTTGGCCCTGCGATGGTCTGGCGAGCTGTTCAGGGTATACCCCTCCTTTACCCAGTGCCGGCTATGATAGGCTCCAGCCTCCCCGTGACCCTAGTAGGATTAAGTGGCTTGGAAAATGAGTGAGAGAATGAGAGTATAGATTGATATTCATTGTTAGTTCACTGTTGCTCATCCAATATTGCTTATTTAACCATCAGAATAGGAAAAAGTAGAATAGTAAAATAGTAAAATAGTAAAACACACACACAAAAAAAAAAAAAAAAAAACAGATGGGTGCTGACTTGTAGAAGTCATGTAATGAAGTGTGTAAAATATATATTGTCATGAATATGAAAAAAATTAGATAAACTTGAATAATTAAATAACTTTATGGTGTTCATGACTGATGTTAGACGATAAAAGAAGAGCGGCTCAGTGCAGTAATTTTGGTAGAGAAGCCTTCAAATATTAATGAAATACAATTTAAATGAATAAATAAGCATGTGAGAATTTTTTATGATTGGTTTTAATAAAACATTGTGGTGAAATAAAACTATTTCATCCCATTGTCCATATTTCAGTTTAAACTATATTGTTGCATGCATATTTTCCCCTATGATTTATTAAGGAGTCCAATAATCATCATCTTTGTTTATTATAATTGTTTGCATACATGTTTCATGTCTTGCTTGCAGCTTGGATATATATCGTATCAGCATTGTTATTTTTATTGATGAAAGGATAAAATCTAATCCACTGAATTAACACCTACTTTAAAAAAAAACACGCCGTCTTGAAGAAATGCCTTCAGGGCGCTCTTAATTTTTGCGAAAGAATGAATGTACAGTCTGGAATAAAGTGCCAGCGAGGCAACAGCTCATGGCAGCAAGAGCCTTCAAGCCAAAATAAAAGTCAGCAGGTTGAGTTATCTACGAAGAGTAAACCTAATAAAACAGAATACGAGAAAAGACAAATAAAAATAGAAAAAATAGCTGTGACAAATTGTCTCATTAACCTTTCCTTTATAGATGGTTCGGCCGAACAGCCAGTAAAAAATAAAAACAAAAAAACACACACACACACACACACACACACACAAAGAAAGAAAGAAAAGGGATTTCTTTTTGCTGAAAGCGGAAGAGTAAATTCAAAACATGCCACATCAGTTATGTTGCTGCCTGCATTTCCCTTGCTTGTTTTTTTTTTTTTTTTTTCTGGGTTGATATAAATAATCCAAGAAATAAAGAATCCTTTACACATTCACCTCTTTTCAAGTTCATTCGAATAAATAGTCAGCTTTAAACCAAAAGCGGGTGTGGCCCTGACGGTTCCTCAGCTACTTCACTCAGCTATAAATATGTCACTTTTTTTTCTTACACACAACTCTAGAACATAATTGCTATTCAGATTTTTTTGGAAACAAAATAATTATGGCAATTTAATAAAAAAAAAAAATTAACCCACCCACCCACTCAGAATTGTTACAATGTGCATTATACATTCTTCATCACTCAGCACTTATTTGCTGAACCGGTTAATCCTAGCATGGTCGCAGGGAGCCTCTCAGCTGACTGGGCAAAAGCGGGGTACACCCTGAACAGCTCGCCAGACCATTGCAAGGCCAACACACCACACACACAACCATTCACACTCACATTTACATCTAGGTACAATTTGGAACAGCCACTTAGCCTAATGGGCATGTTTTTGGACTGTGGAAGGAAACCGGAGTACCCAGAGAAAATCCACGCAAGCACATGGAAAACATGCAAACTCCACACAGAAACACCCGAGGTCAGGACTCAGGAATTGAACACAGGACCTTCTTGCTGTTAGGCGGACGTGCTAACCACTACACCATCGTGCCGCCCGCATCATACACTGCCCAGCACTCTAATATTTTGTTGGGCTGAATTCAGTCTTGATTGCAGCACATACTCACAACTGCATTGTTTTGACAAACTTAAACAACATCACAAAATTAATTTCCATCCAGTGTTGGGTTCATTTTTCACCAACATCTTAAATGGATGATGGAAAAAATCAAACCACTCCATGAAGTCTTCTCCAGCACATTCCAAAGACTTTCAGTAGGGTTAAGGTCAGGACTCTGGGGTGCCAGATCATGTTTGAAAATGATTTCTCATGCTCCCTGAACCAGTCTTTCATTATTTGAGCCTCAATTTTATATCCGTGCCATCAGGGAAGAAAAGGTCAATTGATGTGATAAGTTCAGATCATCAGCTGACTTCATTTTATTGCTACTTAATGTTGCTGAGCCTCGACCGGACCATCCGAAACAACAATTCCTTGGAGATTATGCACCGTAATCAAGGCTAAAGGTACTCTAACTAAATATTAGGGTGTGGGAGTTTATTTTGGCCAGGCAGTGTATATCTTCATAATAATCTGATTTACAACTACCCTGGAAAGTCTGAGACTGGATAAGTATGAAAACATGATGGGACCCATAAACCATCATCAAATGTCAAGCAATTCTAAGGAGCTAGAACCGATTTACAAAGATAGATGTGATTGGCCTCCAAACTTGGAAGACTTCTGAAGATTCTGAGGACAACAGAAGGTTATGGGGTGGTCATTGGTAAAGGGTGGTATTTGTTCCTCAGAAAGTCCCATTAGGTTGAAATTTGGTAGGCTGCATTATTGAGCTATTTATCGTCGCTATAATATTTCAAAAATATAGCCCCCCATATATTTAAATCATTTTTACATAAATAGTATTAAGCTATTGTCTACGAAATTTAATGTTTGCTTAACTGTGATCTCTTTACTGTTCAGAGTAACTTGGTAAGAGCTGCTCACTGGGGCTATATGTATATATCTTTAGCTTCCACCCACAAAGTGGCTTGGGAGTTATAGGAATAGGTTACGTCTATCTGTCCATCACACTTTAGTTTCTGGACATTTACTTGCCGCGTTGAACTTGGCATGCTGGCTCACTACTATGAGTGCTAGGATGAGTTTGTGTGTGAGTGACCTTGACCTACTTTTCAAGGTCACAGAGGCAAAACTGCATATTAGGTTTCCGGACATTTACTTGCTGCACTCTGAAGCCGGGGCTTTCAAACTTGCTCTGCTTGTTCTATATTGGCATATTATTTATTTAGCAAGTTATATTTTCTGCTAAATTAAGTTGGTTCCAGTTCCCAAAATCTAAACCAGAGGCAGTGTGTGAAGCTCTGCAGGTAGGATGCCTCAGGGTGGGTTGCTTCCATCTCTGGTCCCTGGTAGAGCATTGCTAAATGGTCTGACCATTACATAAGAAATCCAACTACAACCTAGCAGCTTAATTAAAATACTGATCAGGTATTTACTAAGGTCTTTCACTGTACCACAGTCTGTCTGCATTACACCATCCCAGATGCATGGCAGCCATGTCATTATTGTGATTATACCGAATGGCACTATTTTAAACCATATATATATATATATACACATGGATAAATATTAACACATTCATATTACTTATACACAGTAAATATTAACAGTATACTTCATGTGTTTTTTTGTGCAGATATACCAAGATGAAAACTGCCACAAACATCTACATTTTCAACCTGGCTTTGGCTGATGCCTTGGCCACCAGCACGCTTCCCTTCCAGAGTGCTAAATACCTAATGAACACCTGGCCTTTTGGCGAGCCTCTGTGCAAGCTTGTCATAGCCATCGACTACTACAACATGTTCACTAGCATCTTCACCCTGACCATGATGAGTGTTGATCGTTACATCGCTGTGTGCCACCCAGTCAGGGCGCTCGAGTTCCGGACTCCTGTCAAGGCGAAGTTTATCAACGTGTGCATTTGGATTCTTTCATCCGCCATTGGAGTGCCCATAATGATCATGGCCATTACCAAGGTGACAGACCAAGGTGAATGACAGTATGCTCTTTCAAATACCTAACATAGCACAACTTATTATAAAACTTAGGTATGTTGTACCAAACCCAGCATTAACATTGATGTTGTTGTAACACAGCTGATCTTTTTTTATGAATATATATATTTCCGAACAGGAAAAACTGTCTGCACTCTGAAGTTTCCTGATCCTGATTGGTACTGGGACACAGTAACAAAAATCTGTGTCTTCATCTTTGCCTTTGTGGTGCCAGTCCTCGTCATCACAATCTGCTACGGGTTGATGATCCTTCGTCTGCGCAGTGTTCGACTTCTCTCTGGATCCAAGGAGAAGGACAGGAACATGCGTCGCATCACTCGCATGGTTCTAGTGGTGGTGGCGGCTTTTATTATCTGCTGGACACCCATTCACATCTTCATCATTATCAAAACCCTGGTGGAGATCGATCAAAGGAATCCCTTTGTCATCGCTAGCTGGCACCTGTGCATTGCCCTTGGTTACACCAACAGCAGTCTCAACCCCATTCTTTATGCTTTCCTAGATGAGAATTTCAAGAGGTGCTTTAGGGAATTCTGCCTACCATTCCGTAGCAGGATGGAACAGAACAGCATATCCAGAGCCAGGAATGCCAACCGGGAGCCCGCATCAGTTTGTGCCCCATCCCAGGCAGGTAGGACTCCAGTATGACTAGGCCTGGAAAGGATCCCACCAGGATCCCCCTCACGATTCCAAGACCTGCAGTCTGAAGTTACTCAGATTTCCACCACTGAATTCTAGTATTGAACATTTTGCAAATGAAGAGTGCCAAGTGATACATTTAGGAAGAGCAGGATACCAGAGTGAAATCAATCAAATGTACATTATTATGTACATTAATTCACTGTATCCTCATAGGTAGTGAATGCATGTTGGAAGATGAGAATGGCTTTGATCGGTTATCGACTTTCAGTGGATTCCCTGTGCCATAAGACTAATTGAAGTGTTTTTGTTTGTACGTTTTTGGCGATTTTTCTCTCATGATCTGGAATGGACTTTTTCCTGAGGACAACATCTAGCTACATGAACTATTTTTGCCTCACCGACTGAAAAGTGAATGAGACAAGGATTTTTTTCTTCAGATAAAAACCAACACATGCTACATTTGAATTAATTTGCCTCATTTGGAAAATTGTTGCTATGTCATATTTTTGTACATTTTATTATATGACAACAGCTTAAAAAATGTCATATCCCAACCTTTATGAAAACTAAAAAGACAAACATAACTTTTTTACGATAAAAAATAATGCCACTGTTTCCTTGCCCAAAGGAATAGTCTGTGAAATGAACCGAGACAGTATAACATTCTGCATATAACAAGAGCTTAAAACCAACAAATTCACAGTGTGACCCAAACATGTCAATACCCTGCTTTACCACTCATGAAGACCTGAAGATCTCACAGTCTTATGGTGACTTTTCATTGTTTGGACCATCGCCAGGAACTTGTACAGCACTACAGACTTGGTTTCAATGTTGGGGACTGAATCAGTATAATGTCATGAATTTTCATTCAAAAAATTAAAAAAAAAAAATCAAATAAGTTAAAAAAAAAAAAAAGGAATATAGTTACAGTGTTGTATATAGATAATTGGTGATATCCACTCTTTTTGCGAATCCAGAATATTTCTTAATCGGGTTATCATCAGATATGGCTCTTACCTGGTTAAAATGAAAACCTTCAGCCACACCAGCCTTTTTATTGAAAAGATCAGACTCATCTAATTTCAATGAACAATATAAAATAATGAACAATTAATAATTATCCAACAAAAAAATTATAATAATATTAATAATAAACAAGCAAGTTAAAATGAGAAAACTTAGCAGTAAAAAGTTGGAAATTTAGCCATTTTACCACATGGACTATATTCTAAATGGCGCTGGAAATTACGAATAAATATTAAAAACAAACAAAAACAAGATATCGATTAAACCTTTTAAAAACTTTTTGTAGCAATTGTTTAATATTTAAATAGGGCAGCTTGCTAGTAATGTCTGATACTGATTTGAACAAAAACAAAACCTCCTTTAGTGTGTATAGAGTTCCATTTATTTCAGTAGTGTATTTAAATAGTGCAGTGTTACTTACATAGGAATAAAAAACTTCCACTGTGTACATAGTATATACTGTAGCATACTGTAAATAACATTTATTAATATGTGCACATACATGCTTAAAGAGTAACAATCGAATCATTGCTAAGTCGCTGTAGTATGATACTCAATATACATACCAGACTCTGTGCTTCTCCAGAAATGTATGCAAAGTGCCTAAAATTTGTAGTGAAAAGATCTCTCTCTCTCTTCTTTATGAGCTGAGGGTTCTCATTTGCTTGAATGGATGTTAATGTTGTTAAAGCTGTGCTTCTGGCGTGGTTTATTTTAAAATTAACATCATTCAAGTAGCAAGTTTTGACATTGCATGGCTTAAAGATGCACTGAGTAGAATTTGCTGGAGCAGTTGCAAGGTTAAAAAGTATTTATTCACTCCTTGACCCCACTTCTCATCCATATCCCTTTACCCAATGCCTTGCCTACCAGAATCTATCGTGGGTAGCAGAGGTCATTAATATTTGGTTGCCAAGTTTACATTCTTTAATTCTAGTTCAGCCAAAAACAGTTATAGGAAAGTAATCATATGCAACATATTCTCACTCACGCATTTGCCTAACCGCTTAATCCTATTAGGGTCGCAGGGAGGTTGGAGCCTATCTCAGCTGACACTGAGTGAAGACGGGGTACACCCTGAACAGCTCACCATACCAACACAGGTCCAATACACACACACACACACACACACACACACAACGATTCACTCACATTCACACTTACAGGCAGTTTGGATCAGCCAGTTAGTTTTATGGGCATGTGTTTGGACTGTGGGAGGAAACTGGAGTACCTGGAAAAAAACCCACACAAGTACAGAGAGAACATGCAGTCCATACAGAAACACCTGAGCCCAGGACTCAAACCCAGGGCTCTCTTGCCGGGAGGCGGACGTGCTAACCACTACGCTACCGTGACGCCCTGTACAACATATTGATTTGTTATAATTCATTTATCGAAACTTGTTTTTTTTCCAAAGCACATTTTGATCAGAAAGGTGAATTCTATATTATTGGATTTTCTAAGCGCCTTTGCGGATTTAGTTTTGAAAAAGAACTGTAGCTTCATTGTTAGCTAGTCTAGCTAACTAGTTCATTAGCACTGTTAGATTATTTCTACTTGTACAGTTAAGAGGTTAGGTATAATTGAGTATGCGTGTGTTTGTTTGAGTGAAGGCCACTTAGGGGTTCTGTTTATCACATGATTGAGATGTGGGATGCAAATACAAACAAGAAACTGCATTTTAACAATGTCGATACTTAACACCCACCTATCCCCCCACCACCAGCATCCAATTTAACAATATACAACAAAATCAGCCAGTATATTTTTAATGTGTTTTTTAATGAATGAAATGAAGCATGAAATTAATTAAGATTAAGATTCTGCCATGCTGCCTTCCCTACTGCACAACCTCATATGATCGAAAGCTCTAGATAGAGAAAGCCTTGAAAAATAAATAAATAAATAAATATATTAATAAACAAACAAACAAAAGCTGATCATCATCACAAATTATTATTATTATGATTATTATTATTATGATTATTATTATTATTATTATTATTAGCAGCCGCATAAAATGTTTAAAATGGCAGCAACTCTGACAAAACACCCCACATTCTTGTTTGTAATTTTTCTATCATAAACATTATAGTTGTGTAAATTCATTATTGAGCAGTAAAGGTTTCTCTCTACATCTATTTTTTTTTCCTGTTTGTATTTGCTTATTTTTTTACTACTTGTGGAAATTACTGTATATTTGTGCCATATGAATATGAGTTTTGTTATTATTATTATTATTATTATTATTAATTATTATTACTAAATTATTGTTGTTGTTGTTATTATTACATTAATATTATATATCATTACTTTTTCACTTCCCTCCCCCAATTTTCCCAAACTGGCCGACTGTATGACACATATAGTTTAAATGTTTCACATTCTGTCAGCTAATTCCACATAGTTGTATTCGATTCACTATGACCATGGACCCCAGGGGTCCATAAAGCATAATCAGATGGTGTGAGATTATTGTTGGAAATCACAGAACAACAACATTATTATTATTATTATTATTATTATTATTATTTGCTATCTTGTGTTCCAAATTTTAATGTAAAATGTAATTGTTAATGTATTTCTAATCTGATTCTTGATCATAGAGATTTACACCATTCCCAGGTTTTCTTTTAAATTATAATTTCTGTTGTATTATTTTCAGATTGTGCTCAGTGGAAAACTCTGCATTCAGATAAAATCCAACCAACCGATGTGGGACCACTGTTGCTATGGCAACTAGTAACACAACTAGCATTAGCCTAACTGTCTTTAATAAACTAGAAATGCTCATGAATACTGAAACTGAATGAAACTTGGGGTGTGTAAATATTTATTTAGAAAAAATTGTGAGAATGGAGAATCTACTGCGCTCAAGTCACATGAGAATTAAAAGGACACACTGTATACCTTTAAAGCGCATTAAAAATAATCTTCATGTTCACCGACAATTCTTGTATGCTGAACTCACTCTACAACATACAGACCAGAAACATGCAGACCCCTCACACAAATACAGGATATGAAGAATGACTGCAATACTGCGAATAACTTAGAGGTAGCTGGCCAGACCATCCACTCCGTCAGTCGACTGCCAAACCACTCAATCCTACTAGGGTCGCGGGGAGGCTGGAGCCTATCTCAGCCGACACCGGGCAAAGGCACCATGAACAGCTTGCCAAACCATTACAGGGGCAACACACACATACACACATAACCTTTCACACTCACACCTGGGGGCAATTTCGAACAGCCAGTTAGCCTAAATTGCATGTCTTTGGTCTGTGGGAGGAAACCGGAGGACTCGGAGGAAACAGAAGAGCATTACCAGAACCCAGGACCTTCTTGCTGTGAGGCAGATGTGCTAACCTCTATGCCACCATCCCGCCACAAATAATCCATCCATTATCTTTCACATTTATTTAACAGGGGCGGCATGTGTTAGGCCTGTGATCATCTGGTGACCTGCTCCAGCCTCCTCATGACCCTAGTGATGGATAAAGCAGTTCAGGAAAGGAAATGACATCATCTGGACAGCAAAAGAGGCTGATGAATTTGTGTTGAGGAGAAGGAGGTTTAGACATGTCCACAGATAGGAAGAATGACTTTATAGTGTTTCTGTAACAGAGGTGTCCCAGAGAAGCACTTGAAGTAACCCCTGGTGAGCAACAGAAGCAAGAAAAAAACTCCCTCTGTGAACTAGGAGGCAGAAATCCTTGGTTGCAATCAAATGTGTACAGGGGAAGACTTCACTACTCTGCCTGGTGCTATCTTAACAATTACAGTTAAGCAGCCAACAAGGATAGAATTGTGAAAGAGTGAAACGTAATGTGTGATAGGGTTGGAATAAATATGGTTTATTTGGTATAAATATGGAAGGGTGGTTGGGATAAGTGAAGGAGGGGTTGGGGTGATAAGGGGAGAGGTTGGGATGGGAGAAGAAGGGTGGAGTCGATTATCTGTGAGGAAGAGGTTGAGATAAATGTGGCGATGTAAATGAAGTCGATAGAGGAAACAATTTGTCCGCCATGGTGTAAAAAAAAAAGGTTGTGGATGTAGAGAATAAAAAAAAGCTGTTGTCTATGAAGGAGACTGAGTGGGAGAGTCTGGGATCCTAGTGAAAGGGAAAGTGCACTGGTGTTCTTTGGCAGAGAGAGCATCTGTGATACTTCTAGTCTAAGTTGCTTCAGTGGGGGAGAGAAGGTGTCTGGGGAGGTTTAGAGGGAGAACGAGAAAAAGGGAGAGAGAGCAATGTATTGGGGAGAGAGAGAGAGTTTCTGTGCTGTTTCAGAAGGAGTGAGAGAGGATCTGTAATGCCTCAGAGAGAGGAACTGGAGACACTGACAGAAGGGCAGCCAGCTTTGTGAGACAGAAGGGCTCTGATCTTTAGTCAGAGCTAGACTTGCTGAGCGCTTCTGCCAGCCGACATATTCCCTGCGCCACTTCAGTAAGACAGGCCTCCCTCGCTACTAATATAACGTCATCATCCTCTCCATGTTTCAAAAACATTTCACTGACTCTTCAACATATTTTTAATTATTAGAATTTTCTTAGCAGATGAAGTCTGTTGGCTGCTCTAACTGGACCCAGGTGTGAGTGGGAATGATTGTTCTTCTCTGTCTTGGACCCCTCCTCTTGCCTGAAGTCTACTGGGATTGGCTTCAGCTTCTCCCATAACCCTGACTAATGAGTAATACAGATAATGGATGGGTGGATGTATTTGACATGCAGTCACCGGATATATGTATAGATTATAAACTGCTGATCCCATCCCCAAGGATGTTTTCCTATTAACACATGTGAGGCAGCACCTAAGAGTTAAATATCAGACATACTGCAAACATTCTAAGAAAATTTAAATAGAGAATTGACTACAAATACTGCAGCCTTTCCAGTAAGGAGCATCCATTCCCCTGACAGTGGGTGGACATTTTTATAAGTCAACAGGGGCTGTCTGAAAGCGTTATTGGAGATGTTGATATCCTGTGCTTAACAATATAAAGTCAGTTATAAATACATAAGTATTGATCGAGAATTTTTTTTTTCTTTCAATTTTGTCTCTGTAACTCACCACAATGGATTTGAAATGAAGACGTCAAGAAGTAACTCAAGATATAACTTTCAGTTTTAATTTAAATGGATTAAAATACCTATTGGATTAACATTTAAGGAACTATAGCCATTTTTATACAATTGAGTACAATGAGTTCCCCATTTTCAGAGGTTCAAAAGTAATGAAACAAACTAACCTAATTATTCATTCATTCATTTTCTAAGCCACTTAATCATAATTAGGGAGGCTGGCGCCCGTCTCAGCCGACTCTGGGCGAGGTACACCCTGAACTGCTCGCCAGTCCATCAAATGGCCAACACTCACACAACCATTCACACTCACGGGCAATTTGGAACAGCAAATTAGCTTACTGTGCATGTTTTTGGACTGTGGGAGGAAACCGGAGTACCCGGAGGAAACCCACACAAGCACAGGGAGA
>JBCNYH010000022.1:5521784-5532629 GCA_039654325.1 Tandanus tandanus | reverse complement strand
TTAGCTACCCCACGCACAGGTTTAGGTCATAGGGAGTGCCTATGCAAAAGTTCAGAAAGCTGGCATGTGCATGAGCCAAGCAAAGGGCTTGTATATAAACTTATTGTCACACAGCTCGCCCACACAACCGCCCGCTCGCCGAGGCCGCCAAGCCAACAACAATACCCCTTCAGCCATAACTGGCTTAAGGGTAAAAGGGTAAAGGGTCTGTTGGGCTTTTTACAGCTGAGCCTCTGTGGATCAGGCGTGAGCCCCGGTTTCTATAGCAACTAGGCAGCAACTAGGAGTTCAACTCCTCTTGGATGCAATGCTAGGTCATTGCAGATTACCTTCACAGTATTTTACTGGTACCCATTTATACTGCAGGGTGGACAGAGGCAGACTGGTGGTTAAAACCTTGACCAGGGGTCTTAGCACGGTGGGGTCTAACGGGGATTTGAACACACGTCCATGAGCCCAGCACCCTTCCCACTACACCACCGGAACCTCAATTATAACTAAAAGCATCATCTTTAATACTGGGATGCAAATCTCTTTTAGCTAATGACTGCCTGAAGTCTGGAAACCATCTGTCTAAAAATCATGTTCCAGAGTTCGGCAGGCATTCTCGCAAAGTCTCGCAAAATCCGGTCTTTCTTTCCTGAGTGTTCTGTTAGTGGATAGCATTACCAATGGGGAGTTATCAGTGTAAAGCACTTGCCATGCAAGGAAAACTTAAACATTTGCAAAATCCAACGTAATAATACTGCATCAGTGCTATATGGTAAAGAATCATAAGCTAGGCGCAGAGAAGGTTGTATTGTGTATGCACATTTTCTGGGGTAATCATCTCTTTTGCTTTTCTGAATGCTCATTCATATGCCAAAGCCTATTTCCAGAATTGTCTTGTGGCAGCAGATGATTCCATGGATGAATAGCTAAAGACTGGTTCAGCAGCAATTTGTAGTAATAGTCCTTTTTCGAAAAAGACATATAAAAGATCACGAGTGGCTCACATTACCAGTCTGTGTGCGATGATGATTGCCTCAGTTTTGCTGTGGAATTTGTGAGGTACCTTCTTATCTATCACAGGTCTAAAATCAGGACCATTAAGTGATGAACTGCTGGCCAGCGACATCAAAAATGCATTTTCTCTGGCCCCAACTCATCCTTCATTGCTTTATTTTTTCCCCCCAGATTCATTAAGATTATGCAGATTCTGGCAAAAAATAAAAATTAAAAATAAATAAATCATAAATTATGGAATATCATACAACCATTAAGACATTGTTGAATGTGTAACTACATAATTCACTATTTGATTCCAAGGTTATTTTAAAACAGCAATGAATCATACACACACACACCCAAACACACACACACACACACACACACACACACACACACACACACATATATATATATATACATGTATGCACACAATATACAGTGCGGTGAAGCGGTGTGCAGTGAAGATTATACTCCACCACTTTTGTCTAAAAGGGCTCCTAATAAAAAGAAGTTAAAAATTACTTCTCTATAATTTTTTGGTGAAAATGTATTGAACAATGCTATTGTAGGCAACGAGAACCAAAAAAATTATTCCGACAAGTATACTGAGGTAAAAGTATGGCTAATAAACAAAAACACTGAAAAGACCAATTTTTCAGAAAAAAAAAACATTTTTTTTTGACTTTTGCATAACATGAATGAACTTCAACCCATATGGAATGGATTAGCGAGTGAAGAAATGAAAAAATATGTGAACACTATGACTCAAAGCCACAATAAATATTACTAATATTAAGATACCATTTGGAAGACAATATGGCTTAAGCCACAGTTTTTAAAAATAGATAGATGGATGGATAGATGGATGGATGGATAGACAGATAGATAGATAAAGTTCCCTACCTCTAAATACACTGCAATGGGGTTTTAGGATTCACAGTAATATTTTATTTGGCACAGATGTGGTGATTTTGTTAAAGAACAGCATGATCCACACTTCAACTCTTGGAGTCTGGCACAGAACCACAGATGTCACTGGCCTCTGTCAAAATGCTCACCTTTCAAAGTCCCAACATCTTTCTGAAATACCCAAGTTAAAATTCCAGTTGCTTTGCAGGCCCCACACTCTGGGCTGATGTACGTGGAATACCTATTTGGGTTGGCTGCTTTTTTTTATTTTCACATTTGAACAATAGATGGCCTTTATGAGTAATGAGAGGAGTACTCTCATTACTTCCACCATGTTTTACCCTCAGTTATTTTTGGGGGATTTTGTTAGCAGATTTACGCAAAATCTACCAGGGCCTGTGGACAAGGCAGCCTCCATAAAATGTTGGTGATGATACGGATCAAATTATGTATCCAGGAAATTTTCTTAAAGGATCCTTTACCATCGTGAGATTTTTGACATTTTGGTTCATATGGGGGATTAATGGCTTAATCTGGGTTTGTGCTCTCTTAGTGGCCTTGTTGATTTTTGTTTATATTTATACTTTCATGTTCACTTTTTGCACATAGGGCTCTTTTCTTACCTTGGTTAAGACGTTGGTTTTATTTTTTTTTGTAAGCTGTGTCAAATAATTGAAAAACAAACAAGATAAGATAAGTTAATACCCATCAAACAGCCATATTTACTCACTCATTTGATAAAAAAAACATTTAATTCTACCAGGGTTACATGGTGGCTGAAGTCTACCCAAGCCGACAGTGGGTGAAGGCTGCATGCAGTGATCGGCTATGATTTGAAATGATTTGCAAGTTTACTCAGTTATAAATGTTCACTCAATAATAATTTGCACCCTTTTTGCTATTGCACATATCACAATCACAAATCCAAGTGACTTTAAACTAGATCTCAATCATTCATTTTCTAAGCCTCTTAATCTTAATTAGGGTCGCGGGGAGGCTGGCGCCCATCTCAGCCAACTCTGGGCGAGGGCAGAGAGCACCCTGGACAGCTCGCCAGGCCATCGCAGGGCAGAAACTCAATAGCCATCTCTTTATGAACGACAGCAATGATTCTTTTATATGCCTCTCACCACAGACAGTGAGCGACATGGCTGGCCTTAGATAACCCAGTTAGCTGCACTGGGGGGACAGCAGGGACAACTCGGTGATAGTGGGGCTTGAACCCCCGACGTTCAGATTAGTAAGTCAGCACCCTACCACCGGGCCACCACTGCCCCTCAAACTAGAACTCTTTTCCGTTAAACAAACACAATCAGGCAAATATTTCACTTATTTCTTCAATTAAGAATATTCATGAATCGGAATATTTAATAAAGAGGTGGCATGGTGGCAAAGTGGATGCACCTCACAGCAAGAAGGCCCTGTGTTCGAGTCCCAGGCTCCCTGTGCTTGTGTGGGTTTCCTCGGGGTACTCTGGGTTTCCTCCCACACTCCAAAGACATGCACATTAGGCTAATTAGCCGCCCTGTGTTGGCAATGGTCTGGTGTGCTGTTCAGGGTGTACCCCGCCTTGGCTCAGTGTCGGCTGAGATAGACTTAGCCTCCCTGTAACCCTAACAGGATTAAAAGGTTCGGCAAATGACTGAATGAGTGAGTTAAAGCAAGGTATCAATTAATATAAAAAAGGATGGTACCAAGGTGAGGGAAAAAAATCCTATTTCAGAACAATTAAGGTCATAATGATTAATAATATATTGAACCACTGAGTGAGTAAGTGGTTACAGATAAAGGTACAACAGGGAGACGATGTCATAAGGAATGGATGTGTTATGCTGGGGTGGAGGTGAAAAGGATGAGTTTACTAGCATGGATTGGTTACAGTTGGGATGAGAATTTAGCCTGATGTGTTCTCCATCAGCACTCTCCACCAAGGGGATAAGGCTGCAGTAAGTCTGTGCAGTAGATCGTTACCAGAAGGGTCACTACGAAAGTGAGGTCAAGGTCCCAAGACGAAACGTTCAATAACTACTAAAGAAAAATCATTGCTGCAATCAGGCAGCTAGCTTTGCAACTCTTGTTGTCATGCCTTGATGTCCTGTATGATCAACTGCTCCAACACAAGGTCTCATTTTATCATGTGGGACAGTTTAGGGTCCCATGTTCATTCATTTCTTATAATGTACTACTTTTTTTGGGGGGGTGGGGGGTGGAGGAGTGGGGTGGGGGGTGGTGGTGCTGAAATGCGGGGTACAACATGAGCAGCTCACCAGTCCACAAACAATTAACCATTCACACCCAGGGGCAATTCATTTATTCATTCATTCATTTGCTGAACCGTTTAATCTTACTAGGGTTGTGGGGAGGCGGGTGCCTATCTCAGATGACTCTGGGTGACGGCGTACTACACCCTGAGCGGCTCACCGATGCATCGCAGGGCCGACACACACAACCATTCACACTCACATCCACACCCAGGGGCAATTTGGAACAGCCAGTTAGCCTAATATGCATGTCTTTGGACTGGGAAGAAACCGGAGTACCCAGAGGAAACCCACACAAGCATAGGGAGAAATTAAATTCCACACAGAATGGCCCTCGCTGAGCCCGGGACTCAAACCCAGGACCATTTTACTGTGAGGCGAGAGGGCTGACCACTTTTTTACAAATCACAAATTTAACTTAATTTAATGTTTTAGTTGTAGAGCACTTGGAATACTAGACTTTGCCACAAAGAAGCTTCAGGTGTAGATCTAGATCTCTCTCAAGAAAGAGAAAAGACAAATACCGAGATAACAGGACGAAGAAAGCTTTAGAGGAATCAAGACTCAAAAAGGAACCCATCCTCTGGATATTGCGATTATAAATTACTCTTTCATTCTACTTTGTAATGACAAACCATATTAAATGTGTTAAAGAGAGAGTTGTTGCTGAGCATCACTCACTCACTCCTTTATTTACCGTAACACTGCATCCTAGAACGGTCACGGGGAGGCTGGAGCTCATCTCAGCCGACACTCGGCGAAGGTGGCCATCACAGGGCCAACTCACACAACCATTTACATTCACTTCAACACCTGGGGCAATTTGGAACAACCAATTAGCCTAATGTGCATGTTTTTGGACTGTGGGAGAACACCGTAGTACCCATCCCAGGCAGTTCCCAGGCAGTGTATCTTACAACAGAAATGGTTCTGTGCATCACAGACATACAGTCTGCAATCTCACACACCTATTTGCCAAACTGCTTAATCCTACTATTTGTAGGGTCGCAGGGAGGCTGGAGCCTATCTCAGACAACACTGGGCTGAGGTCGAGGTACGCTCTGAACAGCTCGCCAGACCATTTCAGGGCAAATACACACAACCATTCACACTCACTTCCACACCTGGGGCAATTTGGAACAACCAGTTAGCCTAATGTGCATGTTTTTGGACTGTGGGAGGAAACCGGAGTACCCAGAGGAAACCCCCATAAGCACGGTGGGAGATCATGCAAACTCCACACAGAAACGCTCAAGCCCAGAAATCAGACCCAGGACCTTCTTGCTGTGATGTGGACATGCTAATCACTATGCCACCGTGCCACCCTAGCATCACATACTGCTAAGTATATTTTGCTTCATGGAGAGATGGGCGGCATAGTGGCATAGCTGCTAACACGTCCGGCTCACAGAAAGAAGATCCTGTTTGATTCCCAGGCTTGGGCATCTCTGTGTGGAGTTTGCATGTTCTCCCCGTGCTAGCGTGGGCTTCATCTGGATACTCCAGTTTCCTCCCACAGTCTAAAGACATGCACATTAGGCTAATTGGCTGTTCCCAATTGCCTCTAGGTGTGGATGTGAGTGTGAATGGTTCTGTGTGTGTGTGTTAGCCCTGCAATAGTCTGGAGAGCTATTCAGGGTGTACCCCACCTCCAGCCTCCCCATGACCCTAATAGGATTGCAAATAAGTGATGAAATGAATGCATGGAGAGTTAATTTTTTTGCTTGGAATAAATCTGTTCCAGTCTAGAAATAGGTTTAATAACCTCGCATACCATATCTTACAATCTTTTAATAGGAAACGCGAGATCATTTTAGTATATTTAAGTTATTTTAACTCTCTGAGATGCAGTGCTGTCTTTATGACTATAAGCAGCAAACATTTAAGTGCTGCAGGGGAAATTATTTACTGGAGCTGGGAAGCGTTTTGGATATACACACTGATTTTGGTGAGGGTAGTCATTTGGATATCCAGGTGGGGCCAGTCATCTTCCTTTTGACATGCTCTTCATTTTCTAATTCAGTGAGGAAAACTCTTTCAGCACAGTGAACACAGGCTCTCAGGCACGGAGTACTGCTTGAACCCCAGAGAGTACATGCCCGTCTACATGTACAGTCATGGTTTGGGAAAGTACAGTCATGAGTCTATAAAGCAAGATATAAAGGTGGGAAACCCTCAATTTTCTGATCAACACTGGGAAATAGAACTGAAATGAGCACAAAAGAAGGTCCTGGGTTCAATTCCCGGGCTCGGGCGTTTCTGTGTGGTGTTTGCACATACTTCCCGTGCTTGTGTGGCTTTCCTCTGGGTACTCTGGCTTCTTCCCACAGTCCAAAAACATGCACAGTAGGCTTTGGTTGTTCCAAATTGCCCCTAGGTGTGAGTGTGAGTGTGAATGGTTTTATGTGTTAGCCCTGCAATGGCCTGGTGAGCTGTTCATGGTTTTCTTTGTTAAGTATTTTGGCTGATTGGCTTAGACATCAGTAATTCTGAATCAACCAAAGGGATCACAGAGTTTCAGGTGTTACACAGGTTTTTCCTTTTGGCAGCCACACGTAATTAATGATGTAGTTCTTTTAATAAGAAGAATAAGCATGTGGTTGATATTCATGTTGCTGAAAAATATAGAGCGACGCAGAGAGACAAAAATATTCTCTTTTGAGGAAAAGACATTGAGGAAAGCCGCGATTTTGAATTGGAGCCAAAAATAGATATTGGTAATTTTTGTCTGGGAGATGCTGTGTTGATGAATAGTACATTTCTGAAGCATGATGGATTCTTCATTCTGTGGTTTCTACTCATCCCTATCTCCCAAGGCAGTAATCAAGCTCTATATGTGGCATCCAAATGCAAGCCAATTTCTATAGTCAATAGCTTCTCATTTTCTCAAGTCACAAAAGGTTGTGAATAGCTTATTTAAAATGTACGAATGGAAATTTGCGAAGAAAACGTGAAGAAAAAAAGGCTTTCTCTTTTTCCCTGAAGAACATGCAGTTGGGTTACTTTATTATACACATAGTATTCATTACTTTATAGCGGGGAATTGTGAAGTTATTTGACATCATTATAAGCTTATTAGTGTTTTCTTTATTGTTCTCATATTTTTACTTTATAGTTTCAGTGTTCACCTGCTCGCAGGCGGCACGGTGGCATCGTGGTTAGCTTGTCCACCTTACAGCAGCTGGGCTTGGCGAGGGTGTTTCTGTGTGGAGTTTCCATGTTCTCCTGGTACTTGCATGGATTTCCTCCAGGTACTCCAGTTTCCTCCGACAGTTCAAAGACATGCACATTAGGCAAATTTGTCTGTTTCAAATTGCCCCTATGTATAGATGGATGGATGTCCATCTTCTCAACAATAACTAGTGCAGCTGAAGGGTGTAAAATTTTAATCATGCTCTCAAGCCAATGTATGAACAGGTATAAACAGGAAGAAAACACATACATTATACATAGATTCATCTCATAAACTCATAAAAACATATTTTTTAATCTTTGCAATCTTCATGAATTTTTTAAGCAGTTTCTAATAAATGGTACTGCCTAATATCCATTCTACAGCTATATGCTAATGCTGCTATCCCCTGCACTCTTAATGTTACTTGACCTTTCACAAATACATTACCTTCTGAATGATTTGTGGTATACAAACTAACTACAAATTTTGGTTAAAAAAAAAAGTCTTTAAGCTGTAAATATCCATTATGCCGGATTTAAAAAATCCAGTTTTCTCATCAGAACTTTTTGAAAACCTAAATTCGCTATGCGTTTTGTTTTTTTGTTTGTTTGTTTGTTTGTTTGTTTGTTTAATAGAGAAATGAGGTGACTGTTGAAGCACAAAAGCTTTAAAAGCTAAATGTAGGTATAGTGACTGAAGCTATACGATACACTCTAGATGATCAGTCTTTTACATGAACATTCAACATGTATTAAACTCCGAAACTGTGAACAACTGTCTATAGAACAGCAGCCTTGAATTCCAAAAATCTTAAAAAACTATTTCAAACAGAACTAAACCAATCTCACAATCACACCATCTAACACCAAATCGCCTCCTGTGTCATTTTTACCTTGTCTGAGGCGTTTTCCCAGGTTTTGCATGATTTAAAAAAAATTAATAATAAAAATAAATAAATAAATAAATCAAAAAGATGCGGAGCGAATTTATGCTGCGGGCGCTGATGAGAAAGCGGTAAAAATTTTTATCCAGCCTTAATAATTTTTTTTTATGCCCCTTTTAAAACATTATCAAGGCAATTCTACAGCATTTTATAATGTACGTATATGATTATATGTCAAAGGCAAAGTGGATATTGCTGAAAAGTCACAGAGACAGAACAGTAAATAATTGTTTTAGTATATACTACACAGGAACATAAAAAATACAGACTACAATGAAATTTTTATGGTTTATTTTTACATTTTTAATTAGCTCTAGCATACTTTCGATTTTGCGGGATGGATAATATTCGTATATACTACATAGGAATTGTGCATTTTAGGAATTTTAGGAATAGGCCCATCTTATTGGTCCACAAAAACATTATTGCGATAAAAAAATAATAAAATAATAATAAAAGCAATGCAATTAAGCTTAGCACGACTTTTAGATTAGGGTTGGGAGGGGTGGAATTTAATGGCTGTTAATTGTGATTTAATTTGAATGAGATGAAAGCAGCACTGGATCTACAGCATTATCAAGCACCACAGCATACTCAAACGAGTGCATGGCATTCAAGGACAGCACTCGAAGGGATATTATTGGCCCACAGATGGAAAATGGTTTCTATTTCAAAACTCTGTGCACTGCATTTACAAAGAGTGTGACTTTGGCTAGACTTTAGGGTTCTCTAATCTCACATTTCCTCTTAGATCATATCATCTCACAGTATTATTGGCCTCTAGGTAAGAATGATGAGCAATGTTATGATACATGAATTGTATGTGTGTGTGTGTTTGTGTTTATGTGTGTTATTTTTTTTGCCAAAGATAATTAATGCATGCTTAAAAACTGGAAAGTTAGGAAATTTTATAAAGCAGTAAAGCATAGTTACATTAACAGTGGCACCATCTCACTCAGTCTTGGACCTGTTGCACTCTGGGAAAGAATCATGCTGTCACATGATGTTTAGCTCAATTTAACTGAATCCTGCTGTATTCAGGTCACGTCAAACGCAGTGAACTTACTGAGATCTAAGCAAGTTGATCTAGGTCTAGATTTCAAGTTAAAAAAAGGCCCGTTTTTTTTTTTTTATTATTGCACTCTAAAAGCAGTTTAAAGGTGGAATGATTGATTCTAATCTAATAGACTTTTTTTTTTGTCAAATTCAGTGAATATCTCCCCAAGGCCTGCTACCTGTCTGTTCTGTGTGAGTGTTAAAAAACAATACACTGTTTGTATACAGTTCTGGCTTTGTAGGGGAGAAACAAACAAAGTGGCTTGGGTTGAGCCACACAGCATTATTCCAACCAATCAACAACACTTACTCATCATTACTCATTGGCCAAACCCCTTAATCCTACGGTCGCGGGAAGACTGGCGCCTATCTCAGCGGACACTGGGCGAAGGCGGGTTACATCCTGAACAGCTCGCCAGACCATCGCAGGACAACCATTGACACTCACATCCACACCTACAGTCAATTTGAAACAGCCAGTTAGCCTAATGTGCATGTCTTTGGACTTTGGAAGGAAACTGAAGTACCTAAAGGAAACCTACACAAACACGGGGAGAACATGCAAGCTCCCTGTTGTTGATTGGCTGGAGGGAAGATGGTAGTATCATTGTTAGTGTTGAATTTGTTGGGTGGAGCTTTGGATGAAGGTGTGTATTAGTTTGACTGTTATATTAAAGTGACAGGTAAGCGGCACTGATAATGGATGGATGGATGAATATTACATTTAAATATCAACAATTGTTCATCAGAATTAATGACTTTGTAATGATTTACTAATCACAAACTTCCCATGGAAATTGTTAGTTTTTAGCATTTTCAATAATTTTTTCAGCAAAAATAAAGATGACTAGATGTAATATTTTTCTGTGGAGAAAGTAAACACACCATTGACCTCAAAAGCTAGCATTGCCCTCCTTTAGCAGAAATAACATTTTGTACGCATTTTGCCTAATTGGCCTGCATGGCATCGGTTGCTGAAAGTTTTGACCATTCTTCCATCAGTTGCAAGATGTTCAAAGGTTTAATTTGCATGTACTGCCCTTTTCAAATTCTCAATATCATGTCATATTCAATGACTGTGACAGTCACAATGTGGGGACTATAGGCTCAATTATCCCATGTGCAAATGCAAAAAAACACACATCTACACAGTTTTCAGTCTACACAGATTCCCCTCTTGATTTAAATGCATAAAGGCACTTACATGCTTCAGGTGAATCGTTTAAAGTGTTTTTCATATAAATACCATCCCCACACATTCTGCCCTTGACTTAAGCACTTTTTCAGCCATGTACGTTTTGTTGGCTGTAGTAAATCAAGCACCACCATATGGCCAAACATCGTTTCCTTTCAAGTTGGTGGAAGGCTTCTTCTTAAAATGAATTCATATTCAAATTCAAATTCAAATTTATTTGTCACGTACAAAATCATACGCAGTACAATATGTAGTGAAATGCTTGTTACGACTGTCCTAAAAATTGAAGAATAAACTATCAATATCAAGAAGAAAA
>JBCNYH010000022.1:5458583-5479424 GCA_039654325.1 Tandanus tandanus | reverse complement strand
CACTGATCTACTGTAGGGAGCTAACACAATGCTGCCCACAGTTTTACTTAAAGATTTTTAAGTAGGAAACATGCGAGGAGGTTACCTAGGCAGCAAGAGCTGAGCGGTGAAGTGATGCGCTTCCCTTGCAAGGTGATGTAATGTTGCTCAGCGGTGAAGAGATTCGCTTGTCGCTCCATATGTGAATGCAGCTTTACAGCATGTGCACAAACACACTATCGTTCTCTTTCTCTCACAAACACACACACACGCATGCACATACACACGACAGGGACTGCACAAAGTAGCTGACTAATACATTCACCATGAAGAATTATAAGATTAATCAGAGAAACCACATATCCCAGGTATCACTTGTATGTTTTAGTGTAGTGCTACGCAGCCTTCTGAACGATCTCACCCTGTTAACAAAATTAAACAAAATCTGTATCTCACTTAGCTTAGCTTTACTTTACTGAGTCCAAACTCATCTTGGAATGTTACTGATGTTGATCATTTACAGTAAGAGGTTAGTCTGGAGCGCTGCTGGAGACAGAGCATTTTCCAATCAAAGGACGATGGACATTAGCTGCAGCGCTGCACGCTCTCGGTTTTTATTTATTTTCATTGTAAATTCTTGTTCTTCCCCCTTTTTTTAACACCTGCTCTCACTAAAAGCCTAAAACTTGGAAAGATGAATAGTCAGCTACTTTTTTGTTTTCCAGAATTACTGGTCAACTAGGAAAACAAACAAACAAACAAACAAACAAACAAACTAAACAGAATCACTGCCCAAGCCCTAAACATGCACAAGGAATCAAACGTCATGGTCACATTTTGTTCACAGTCCAAAACTCACTGTACCATAAATAAAAAAATAGATATGTATACTGTATAAAGATTCCAGATTAAGAAAAAGGACAGTGTTTCTTCTGTTTCAGCATCAGTTATAACCCCCCCAAAAAAATAAAATAAAAATAAAGCGCCATGTTTGGGTGGTGCAATCAGCAGACTGGTAACCATGAATTCCAGAGAACTCCGTGCAACTCTACGCTTGGATGCCTGTTGCATTAAGTCCTAGCCCCAAGTGAAACGACCTCGGCAGACATCATGGCACCCGTGGCAGCGTAGTTCCTAATGGATTGGCACAGCATACCAATCCTCAACAGCAAAAATTACATACGAGTGTACAGCTTGTAATGCTTCCAGGGCTCGTACTCTCGCTTCTACGTCCTCTTCTCTCTGACAGTGTTGACTAAGGCCGATGAAACCTGGTAAACAGAGAAGCAAATGAATTTCATACTGAACTAAGCGTGCAATGGTGCGTAGTGTGAATATGAAACTACTGTATGGATTATCTGTATTCTGCAGCATTAAATGTGGAACACGTTATTGTATTTAATATTCAACCATGCTGATGTTAGAATCCTACTCAGCAGTACTCGGGGTTCCTACTCCAAGTCAACTTGCTGCAGTATATGGACAAAAATTTATGGACACTTGACCATCAGACCCACATGTAGCTGCTTCACAAAGTTGAAAGAACACAATTGTACAGAATGTCCTCATCTGCTGTTGGGTTACACTTTCCCTTCACTAGAACTAAGGGGCTCAAACCTGTGCTAGCATGACAGCCCACCCTGCACACACTGAGCTCCATGAAGACATGCCTTCCCAAGGCTGGAGCGGGAGAACGTGAGTCGCATTGTACAGAGCACTGACCTCAACCCCACTGAACAAGTTTTGGGATGAACTAGAATGCCAATCGCCCCCTGTGTTCCCGCCTGACATCACTGCCTGACCTTAGTAATGCTCTTGTGGATGAAGGATCATAAATCCCCACAGCCCACACTCCAAAATCTAGTGGACAGCCTTCCCACAAGAGAGAAATGTATTATAACAGCAAAGAGAAACAGAACCTGGAGTAAAATAAACTTATTGTCTATAAACTTATAAACCCTAATTAGGATTAAGTGGCTTAGAAAGTGGATGATTGAATGAAGTTTGATAAATAGCAGCTCAATAAAGTAAACAAGGGCTGAAATTGGATCATAGTACTAGGAGCAACAACTCTGATAAACATCTCCCAATCAGCATTAAATAATAATATGCACATCCTTAGCACGGGTCCAACATGTCTGCCAAGTTTGAAGAAATTCTAAGAAAAGGTGTATTATGAGTTGATTTCTGAAGATTCCGGGACGGACAGACATCGCCATGACATAATCCGCCTTTCTGATATTCCACAACTTGCCCCAAAAATGACCAAAATCTCCTGACTTTCCCTGCCTGGAAATATATATATAATATTCTATGATATTCCAGAGATTCCATAACCCATGGAAAGCTTGAGTACCGTGTGTTTTGTTACTACATGACAGAAAAATTGAATTTAAGACTTCATTTCTGTATTATAAATAGGACTGAATGTAAATGTAGGTGTAGATGAGTTACCTGGTGTATATCCTGCTCTCCTCATGGACCGCCATCTCGGAGCTCTTGAACTCATTCAGTTCCTTTCTGATTGCAGCCTGCAATAAAAGCATGATGGTTAAATAAAAAACAGTAAAAAGATACTAATGTCACTACTAAACAAACTGGGACTTCAACCAATTAAGAAACGTTTCTTCTTTCTTCTATATGAGTATAATTAGAGGAGAGTTCAGCTTAGCTCATCATACACTAAAACAAGTACATGACCAAGTTAAACCTATAACATTCCTTCTGTTCGACTCAGTGTTGCCTGCAGATTAGCTCCCATTCCAAAAAAAAACATTTAAGGAAAATATTACTAAGAAAAAAGCAACAAAGTAAGGAAATATAACCTCCGGCAAGCTGAAAGAAATAACAGACAGTACACAGCGCCCCCTGTTGGGCATGCTGTAATTATACTTCAAAAATCGTCCTCACACAATGTAAAAGAATCCTTAACGTCAAATAAAAAAAGGTAAGCCTTCCAAACTCTCCTGTTACACATGAACATGTGTATATTTTAATTATCAGGTGGTTTTTACTTACATTTTCAAAGTTGCAATCTGCTAAAATCTGTTTGATAGTTTGCTTTATCCGATTTGAAAAGACTGCTGTTTCACTCTCGTGAGTGCGTGAAATCGAGCGAATAGGACATGAATCCCCCAGGTCCATATAAGGCAAGATAACGGCAAAAATAAAAATATACAGCTATTAAACTAACAAGTCAGATATAAACTTTATATAAAATAAAACTAGGCACAAATACACATAATACCAGCTTCTGTTTACATACATCAGACAAACATCAGCACATTTATAGAAATGAATGGTATAACCTGCCGTTATTCATATGCAAACTACTTGCGTATTAACCTTCGGATACACGCGGATCACGTACGACTTTTCACAGTACATCGTCAACCCCCTGTGAGCGGATTTATTACTTTTTGTTTTCTTCAGGAAGACGCTTGTAATAATAATGGTGTGATATGCAAAGCCGAATACCATGTTTGCAAGATTTTTATTATTCATTTTGGGTTTAATTTCACTTGAATAAAATTCTGCATCCATGTCCAAAATCTAACAGGTTCTTACTTGGTTTGTACTCCACCTTTCAAAATAAATAAATGAATAAATGAATGAATAAATAAATGAATGAATGAATGAATGAATGAATAAATAAATAAATATAAAATAAAACAATAAAATTAAAATATGTTGGTAATTCTTTGCATAAAGCTGCTAACAAATAAAGAACAAATCAATACAGATGAAAACAAGCTCCAAACAGTACACTATGGACACCTGACGGATTAGTGCAACACCAGAATTTGAAATCTATTTATACACACCCAAAACAATAAATAAATTAAATAAATAAAGTAAATATATAAATACACATAATATAGTAACACACACGCACAAATCACCATGTTTGCTGAAATGACCGTTGCTCTGGTACGTCCTAAAAACCCATTCGTCCCCTCATAAATCTGTGTATGCCAAATCTCCATGACAAACATGACATCATCACGAGTGATTTTTAGACGCACCTCTATTATAATTCAACGTTATAGTGTCTCTCTAATCTCTCAGCTGTCTGCACCTTCTATAGTCATCTAAGTGTGACTGCCCCGCGTTATGGGTTTTTTGTAATTGCCTGTAATTACAATTATCTACCACTAGAGGTGTGTGTATACACATAAATAAAATAAAGTTCTAAACGTCTACATCCTCACACACAGAAATAACCTGCTAAAGTACATTCTACACATAGAAACGTTCCTTTGCACTGATCACACACTAAACAACAGTATAAGGAAGAACCTGTGATAAACGAGACCTTGAGAAGATTTGGAAGAACAGGAAGTGCAAGAACAGGAATCTCGGGTCTGCTGTTCTGTACCTTATCAGCAGGAGTAAGTTTAGTCCAGGGTTTATCTGCACGCCGGTCGTAGTCTTCAGCATGTGTGCACTCTACATACTCATGGAAACGGAGAATCTTTCTGGCCTGGAGCTCAGCTACGGTGGGTCTCTGAGACAACTGTAGGAACAATGCTTACATGAGTACTCCTTCATCCAGCAGTACATAGACAATTTAACTAAAAGGACAATTTGAGAGAGAGAGAGAGAGAACGTAAAAGACACAGAGAGAAACTAGAGAAAGAGATAGGGAGAGATGGCTCTCTATAGGGAGAGATGGCCTAATTTTCGGGGTGTTGAGATAGAGAAACTAGAACCTAATGATAGGGAGAGATGGGTACATAATGGTGAGAGAGAGAGAATGCAAGACAGACAGATGTGTCACGGAGAGAGAAAGGGACAGAGAGAGAGAGAGAGAGAGATAGAGAAGGAGAGAGGGAGAGAGACAGGTGTTCCATGGAGCGAGAAAGAGACAGAGATAGAAAGAGAAAGAGGGAGAGAGACAGAGAAAGAGGGAGAGAGACAGAGAAAGAGGGAGAGAGACAGACAGAGAGAGAGAGAGAGAGAGAGAGAGAGAGAGAGAGAGAGACAGACAGAGGTCTGACCTTTCTTGTAAGCCTGCGTTTGATCTCACTTCTCTCCGCTCGTCTGTCGGCCTCATTCTTGGCTAGAACAAGAAGAAAATAATTTGTTTAGCTCAGGATAACATGTGCATGCTCTCTCTCTCCTCACAACACACACACACACACACACATGCTCTGCAGAGATTCATCTAAACCTGGCTGCCACAGAGGATTCTGTATTTAGATTCCACACAAGGAATCTTTTCCACTCGCCTTTTTATCCCACCAGAGAATCAAATAATTCTGAACAAGAAACAAAATTATTTAGCAGGTATAAATAGTTTTCGCTTTTCTCAGTTAAAAGAAGGAAAGAAATGGATGAAAAACTTGTAAGTGAACCCTTCAGAATTACCTGCATAATTATGTATAAATCTGGATCTGTATAAGTATTAATATAGAAATATGGATCTTCTTCAAAGCTACAATACTGAACAAACAAATAACACACAAACACACAATTTTTTGTTCTTGTCCCTATTCAGAGCATCAGCCCAACAAATACAGTGTAGACTGGAAAAAGTATTTGGACGCCCCGGGTAACGACTTGAGTTTGCTCTTCGCAAGAAGCATCTGCTTATGTGAATAAAAGGAGGTCTCAGAAGAACCAAGATCCAGGATTGTTCATTCATTCATTCATTCATTCAATGTACCGCTGACTCCTAGTAGGGTTGTGGAGAGGCTGGAGCCTATCTCAGCCGACTCTGGGCGAGGATGGGGTACACCCTGAACAGCTCGCCAATCCATGACAAGGCAACACACACTCGCACTCAAACCTAATGGCAGTTTGAAACAGCTAATTAGCCTAATGTGCACATTTTTGGACTGTGGGGTGGCCATGGCATGGATTCAGCAAACTTCAGCAACATCACCAGGTTTGGATTCAGTTGTCACCGTCATCTTGGATTGATGACGGGAAAATCGAACCCCTCCATAAAGTGGAGTGGAGTCCAGCACACCCCAAAGAATTTCAACAGGGTTCAGGTTAGGATTCCTCATGCTCCCTGAACCACTGTTTCACAATCTGAGCACCCAATTTTATATATCCGTGCCATTAGGGAAGAAAAAGTCCATTAATGGGATAACCTGCTCATTCAGTACATTCAGGTCAGCTGACTTCATTTTATTGCCACATTAATGTTGCTGAAAGGAGTCTGTTGGAACCGAAGGATGTCAGCTGAGGTGGTTCTGGTATCTGATTGGAATGCCTCCTGTTCGCCTCCCTTTAGGGGTTTTTCGGGCACGTCCAAGGCCCCGGGTCAGACCCAGAACTTGCTGGAGGGATTATATATCCTGTCTGGCTTGGGAATGCCTCAGGATCCCCCAGGAGGAGTTAGAGTGTGTCTCTGTTGCTCCGCAATCCGACCTCGAACAAGAGGAAGAAAATGGATGGATGGGTGGATGGATGATAATGTTGCTGAGCCTCGACCTGACCAACTAAAGCAACTATGCCATGAAGATTATGCCCTGTAATCAAGGCTAAAGGCGGTCCAACTAAGTATTACAGTGCGCGACTTATTTTTTTTTCGATGGGCAGTGTACATATATGTCAGTGTGTAGTACCTCTTAAAACAGCAAAGAGGTAATTCCATTTAAGGACATAAATAAGAAAGTGTGGGGTTTGAAGTGACAATGGCACTACAGCTTGCTCGGCATACTGACCTTGCAAAATGTTTCTTTGCTCAAGTTCTTGTTGCGTTGGTCTCTGACTCAGTCTCCTAAAACGATACAACATCAAACCTTTATTGAGTCAACACGCCATAAAGCGGCGACGTCATGTCGTGGCTGTTTGAATGGTGCAATCAAGCAAGACGTAATCATTCATATAGACGGAAAGATTTACAAAGAACACTAGACATGACTTGGATTCATACATTAAGTTTGTTAGGGGATTCCAATGCGCTCTTAATCTTTGAAAACTGTTCATCCTAACAAGATTTCAAACATCCATATTGCAATCCATTTCCATCTGCTCCACATTGGGCTTAAAAACTCTTGACTCCTTTTGACTGACAAGCTGAAAAGCTATTTAACAACTATGGAAAATATTTTGGACATCCATTGCATATGATTTTTGGGCAACGAAATTTGGGCAACAGCTCCTTTAACCCACCATGTTTAATTATTTACATTTACTTCATAGTTTTGTTTATTGGCTCGAACACACATACACACTGAGACAGTGTACATACCGTGTGAGGGTGGTGCCAATCTTGTCGCGCATGGCCTCCCATTGCTCCCGGCTTGTCCAGGTGTTGCTGTCTTGCCCTTGCCTCTCCTCCCTTTCCTGCTGTTTCTCCAGCTTTAGAGCCAGAGTGTCCTTCCTTTTCACTTTGCTTGCCAGACCACCTATAAGAGACAAAATCCATTCGGTGAGGGGTGTAAGCAAGTATGTGCCCCCTCCTTGACACGTGATGCTGTCACCCCCATCTTTACGAACTGCCGTGTATGCGCATTCGGGGACGGCCTAACACACTCAGAGAGAAAGCGCTATCCGCCCCTTGTACGAATGAGATTACAGTCACCCGTGATTGGCTGGTGATCACTGTAAGTGACGGGGAGGCGAGCGTATGCCATCCCTTCCTCCTGTGAGAGCTTGGCCAATTAGCTCCCTATACGAGTGTGGGTACAGAAAAAAAACCTGGGCATACATGTGTATGTGTTCATAAAACTTTTCATTCATTGGTCAGAAATTTAACACTGAAAAAAAAAATACCCTACACACAGAATGGAAATAGAGTCTTACCTATAGGTACATCCTCTTCGTCATCATCATCATCATCATCATCATCATCTCTGTAGTGAATAGGTCCATCTGAGTCATTGTCCTCCTCTTGTTCACTGTCTGAGTCCTCAAATATGACCATAACCGCCGAGTCTGCCACCAAACCCCGCCTGCTCCCGACCTCTAGCTGTGTTTGCAGGGTCTGCCGGGGAGGAGGGTGCAGCTTTTGCAGCTCTTCGTTAATGTCAAAATCATCATCCTCAGGCCTGAGAGAACCAAGAAGACATTGCACGTCAAATACTGCTTCTTTGTATGCAATAACTAGTGCATTCTGTCTCATGGATTATGTACATTTGTTTTGCGTAAAGTTAATAAAAACATCTCACAGTCGAAGCGGCTCGATGGTGACAGGAAGTGAATGCCGCGCGTTCGGCTCCACTTCCACCTCTGGTGGCATCTCAAACAGCATAGAGTGAGCTCTCTGATTGCCATTTGGTTTGGATTGGACGGGGCCGGGACTGGCGAGTGCACGTTGGATCAGGATGTGCAGAGGTATGGCTGGTAGCTGGCTCGGCGGCTCCGTGGTGGGGCTCGGCGGATTCACGGCGACAGATGGAGGAGACGGGGGGATATGGCTAGGTGGAGGTGAGACAGATGGATCTGTAGAGCTGGGGTGGTCGCTGTCTTCTGGCAGGGAGGGGAGAAGGTTGGGGGAAGATGTTTTGGCAGGAGGATCAGCCTGGTTGGATGAGCTTTCCACTGAACTGCGTTTAGTGACAGGCGTCACCCGTGCAGGCGGAGTGGGAGAAGAGCGCTTTGTAGGAACTGGGTTCGGGGCAACCGCGGGCGGATGTGCATCTGTGAGGATGAAGCAAAAAGAAATCAATTAAAGATACAGTAGACATATTTAGGAAGGGTATGAAAGACATGACATTGATGACACAGGGTCAACATTAGGGCTTCAACGATTACTCAAAAGAAAGCGGAGATGCCAGAACTTCAGTAAAAATTATTAAAGATCCTGATCCAGCAAGTGAAAGGCTATACATCTCAACCTATTACAGAAAGTTTGATGGCTGTGGTTTGGTATTTTTTTCAAAGTAGTAAGACTAAGATCAATTGCAAGGCAACTGTCTATATCAGGGGTGTCCTCTCTTATCCACAAAGGGCTGGAGTGGGTGCAGGTTTCATTCAAAGTAAGAACTTTTACCATGTAGAAGGTGTGGCTCCTGCTTGGTTGGAATAAAACCTGCGCCTACCCCAGCCTTTTGCGGATAGGATTGGACACCCCTGGTCTTTATATAGGGTACTAATTTAGTAGCATTTAGATACAACAGTTATTTAGTTTTCATGTTTCATTTGAAATTTTAACAACGGAAAATCTCAGATATCATTTGTTGTAGCCCTAGTTGACGTCATAACTACTGTTAAATAATGAGAAAAACATTACAGCTAAATAATGAGCAGTGTATAAGTTAGTATCTAGGACATGTATTCAGATGTAAATGACAAACAGTAGAGCAATGATTTGTGCCGTACATAAAGTTTATGTACTGGTGTACACTTAAGGCAAGAGTCAGATAAAGTGGAATTAAAGTAGGATTAAAGGTTTCATGCTTGACAATAATTGATATGATACCATGCCGAATATGTCGGATCACAAGTAATTGTACATAGTAATCCATAAAGTGCAATGGTGAGTATGAATATGGGTGAATTTTTTATCTTGTGGATGATCATGGTGTGTTAATTCAGTCTCACATCTAGGCCTTATTCCAATGCAAAAGAAGCTCCTGGACCTCTCCGGTACAAGTCATATGAATATGATCGAACTCTAATTCGCTGATTTGACTTTGTGTGAATTTACAAAAGGCAAACAAAAATAAACAGAACTTCTTTTGCGTTTTGGAACAGGACCATAAACACAAACCACATGCATGATCTAGATCTGGATACGAGTATAGCACTTTTATGTGTAAATTAACTGGCACAGGGAGGCACACAGAGCAGGGGGGGGCACCTGGATAAAGCTGGGGGCGGCAGAGATAGCTGGGTAGAGAGGGAAAAGCACCATGTTCAGTCTGCCATCTCCAGCCGGTCCAGTACAGAGGAGTCTGAGACTTAGCCTGCCTGGGTAATGTTGTGGCTAAGGGAAATACATCAATGCAGTTCGTTTAAGTTCTAAGCAGCACACTACTCAATTACAGGTAATACGCGCTTCACAATGGTTAATATTTGTTTTCTCGAACTGCTTTATACTTTGATTAGAGTAACACCATCTCCGGGCAAGGGCAAAGTATGTCCTGAACAGTTCGCCAGACCATCTCATTAACACCTAGGGGCAATCAAGAATATCCAATTAGCCTAATGTGCATGTCTTTGGACTGTGGGAGAAAACCGGAGCACCAGGAGGAAAGAAACCCATGAAAGAACTGGGAGAACAAGCAAACTCCTCAGAGAAATGCCCTCACTGGGCACAGGGCTTAAACCCAGAACCTTCTTGCTGTGAGGCAAAAGTGCTAAAAACTACATGCTGCCCCATGGTTAACATTTATTTGGACTTTCGACCAGTTTGACAATGGGTCCTCAACTCCCCTATCCCACAGGAAGTCTTTAACTAACACCAAATCCCACTATACACAATCATCTCCAGATGACATTAACCTGTCAACAGATCCCCTCTTACTGGGTCCTTACAGACAGTTCAGATCTGACCAGGGGAAAACAGTCCAACTGCCTGAAGTCATAATGTGCAGCCATTTGTGTACATGTTGATGCTTTGGTTCCTGTACCCAAGGACAAGAATCCCAGGGACCTGAAACACTACCATAGCTGCAGCGTTAACCTCCAAGCTGACCATGACCCTTGAAAGACTCATTCTTGGTCACCTCAAGCATATGTGATAATGGTAATAGAGCCTTTACAATTCGCATAGCAAGCACAAGTTTGGTTAGCAAAAGTTACAGCGATCCACCTGCTGTACAAAGCATGTGCTTTTTCAAACAGTTTGACAGTGGGCCATCAAGCCCCCTATCTCCCAGGAAATCTCACCACAACTGATCGCATACGTGATCACTTCTTTATGACGACGACCAATCTACAGATACCCTCCTCCCCTGCTCCCAACAGACAGTCCTTCAGATCTACCCAGGTGAACAGCTATGAACATACTTGTAGCATTAGACTCCAAGCTGACAATGGGCCATCAACTCCCCTACCTCCGGAGAAATCTTTAAACCACTCCCAAACCCACTATATGAGATCAGCTCCTTATGACAGTGACCAATTGGCAGATCACCCCTTCCCTGCTCCCAACAAACAGTCCTTCAGATCTGCCCAGGTGAACAGCTACACATACTTGTAGCATTTGCCTCCATGCTTACTCCAAAGTCTTTTCAAAGACTAGGCTTTAACAGAGCTTGTTCTAGGTCACATCAGGCACATGTGGTCATGGTACTAAAGCCCTTACAATTTGCATACCAACCACATGTGGAGGAGGATGGAGGCGTGGTGATCTACCAGTTGGACCGGGGTGAATGCTCAAGGTTAGACCTCAAAGAACTCCGCGAGACTCATGTTCTTTGATGTTTCATGTGCTTCTGGGACCACACTGGGAGTGATAATGCCCTAGTGTCCTGCATCACTGACAAGTAGACAACAGAAGACTGTGAATCATGAGCACTTCAAAGGGACTGCACTTGCTACCATCTTTTTCACCTTGGACATTTGAGGTATACCTCAGACATGCAATGTCTAAACTGTTGGGAAAGGAAAGAGGGATACACCAGTTCCAGCTAGTATAACCACTGTTAACTTTATAATGAGAAGATGACGAACATGGTAATGGTCTTCTCTTGTGAAAGTATGACGCTCATGACCACATATTTTTATGAAACGCACCAGGCTCTCTTGAGAAGCTACAGGTCTAACCTCTAAGACTTACACTTCACGAGACTGTATTTAACACAGAATTTGTTTACAAGGTGGCACTTTTCCAAGGTATGTGGTGAAACAAATCATGATTACATGCAAAGCTTTTCAGAATGAGTTTCACTCTCACTCACAGAACCACTTAATCATAAAAGGGTCATGGGGAGGCTGGAGCCTATCTTAGACGACACTGGGCAAAGATAGGGTACATCTTGAACAGACCATTGCAGGGACAACACACACCACCATTCACACTCACACCTAGGGGCAATTTGGAACAACCAATTAGCCTAATGTGCATGTGTCTGGACTGTATGAGGAAACCAGGGTACCCGGAGGAAAGCCATACAAGCACGGGGAGACCATGCAAACTCCAAACAGACACACCCTGAGCCTGGGACTTGAACCCAAGACCTTCGCGCTGTGAAGGAGACTTGCTAACCGCTACGCCACCGTGCAACCCAGAATGAGTTTCAGAAAGTGTTAATTTCTTTGTGTGATTTATTTGCAGACCATCCTGATTTTAACCTCTTGTATGGCATGCTCATAAGCACAAACATGGCAGAGACAAGCCCATACCTGCCCTTACACACACAATACAGGCGCGAGTGTGTGTGTGTGTGTGTGTGTGTGTGTGTGTGTGTGTGTGTGTGTGTGTGTGTGTGTAAGCCCATACCTGCCCTTACACACACACGATTGTATTGTTCCTGGTAGATGGTTAACTATGTATGCCACTGACGCATTCCTGGCAAAAAAATATGCATCCTGTGTCCCAAGCAAGCATTTCCAGTTCTGAAGAATCAATCAAATGTTCTAATGAATCATCAAAGAAGTAGTTTCATTCTCTGTACTGTCCATCTACACATCTCTGTGACGTGTAGTTAAAGATTACAGAGCAAGTATCGGTGCATGACGGGAAGGGACCCAAGCTTAAAGCCCAAATTAACCACATGAGCACTGAAACGAACACACACCACACTGGAAACACACACAGCAATTAGCAGGAAGTTTCAGATGAAATGAAAGAACAAGAGTAAGTAATGCGAACACAAATTGATACACCTACATACAAACAGTCCTAAAACAGGGATTTTGGGGTCTATTACAGCTGCATCCAAGTCACTTCGAATGAACATTAGGGAAGGAATTTGGACAGAATTTAAAGTGAAAAGAGCTCGCTAATAATATTAAATAAAAAAAAACACACCTCTGCCGAACCACTTAATCCTACTAAGGTTGTGGTGAGCCTATCTCAGCCAACTCTGGGTGAAGGTGGAACACACCCTGGGCAACACACGCAGCCATTTACACTCTCACTCACACCTAGGGGCAATTTGGAACAGTCAATCAGCCTAATGTGCATGCATTTGGACTGTGGGAGGAAACCGGAGTACCCAGAGGAAACCCACGCAAGCACAGGGAGAACATGAATCTCCACAAAGAAACACCCTTGCCAAAACCGGGACTAGAACCCCGGACCTTCTTGCTGTAGATATACTGAATAAAAGCAATCCTTAATTTATTGACCACAGTGGTGATGTGTGAACACATTAAAGTCAGAATACCTTCACATTCAGCCATCCCCTCCCCTTAAATTCTCCCCAGGACCTGAACACAGTGTCGGTTTCCCAGAACACTGTGCTAAAGCCTGAGCAGATCGCTTTCGAAAAAAAACAGCACAGTAAGCTTTCCCACTTGAAAACCTTACCCCCTCCCTTAAAGCTTCTCTTGAACAACGCTTCCTCCAAACTCCAAAACAAATGAACACGCAGTGCCTGATTACTACTAAGCGACCAGTTCACAAGAGTGTTGGGGGAGGAGCATGGCACAGTATTGTCTCATGTTTCATTCACATGTAAGAAAACACCTGACATCAACACCGTAATGAACATAAACAATAAGCATGGCCATCGTTAGTATTCGGCTGACAATTAGCAATATGTCTAAACCCTATACCCTGATGGAAGACTCCGGTCCCATGCAGTGAGACGGTGGGAAGGGTGCATGTATGTAGACAGGCAGTTACATCATCAAATCATATAATATAATGAAAAAAAAAAAAAAAAAAACCCTTTAAAATTTTTTCAGCTTTTCATTTCTGTCTGGATGAAAAGAAAATTTTAAGAAGTATACAAAAATAAGCTTGCAATTACTATGAGAATGTAGCAAAAAATATAAAACAGACATGGCTCACCTTGCAGGATTAATGTACTGTTACGGTTGGTGGGTTTGGGAGGGGGAACAGGTGGCATTTTAACAGGCACAGGGGCATCAGAGGTGGAGGAAGGTGCATCAGGGGCATGAGAAGGAGTTGCAGCAGCATGGCCAGGAGCGGGAGCAGCAGCAGGGGCAGGAGAGGGAGCAGCAGCAGGGCCAGAATGATCCGGGACAGGAGGTGGGTTGTCATGGTTTCTTACTGGACCCACAGGTACAGAACCCTGACGAGACGGGTCATCCACGAACAGAGAGACAGTGCGAGGAGGGGGTTTAGCAATGGGTGGAGCTGAGGACGAGGAGGATGACGATGAGGATGATGAGGAGGAAGAGGATGAGGCCTGGCCAGATTCACTGGAGGACATCAGCCATTTTGGGGGGAGGATGGCCTGTTTGGGTGGAGGCTGCTGCTCCTTTGGCTCAGGGGCAGGAAAGAAGCGCACGCCCACAGAGCCTAGCACGGTGTACGATGCACAAACACACAAACATGTAGACAGACACATGAACAGGTAAACAAAAAATGAGTGACACACCAAAAATATTTTTGGGCTATGCATTACTAATTATTTTAGGGGCATTCCACAGTATTTGGTCCGTGGGTCATGAAAAAAAGAAATTCCACCATGAATAAAAATTAGGTTCAATTATGATAAGAGACATCAGCTGGATCTATATCGTTTTAATATTATATAAAATTCTTAGAAGCTCTCAGATTTGTAAATTCTCCTAGCAGAGGACCACGACTCAAACAGACTACGCTTAAAAATGATACCATAGTCTTAGATGCTGAGAGAAAAAAGCTGCCAGTAAAACTGCCTTCATCTTTTCAAACGGCGTTCAAGTTGAGAAATGTTTAAGAAACGTTCGCCTATAAAAGGTTTTAGGGAAAATGTTGTCCCGTCGGTGACATACTATTTTTTATAATCTCTTTCCACAAGAATAATTAATATAACCAAAACAAATAAAAGTTTAAAAACCTACAGCTAAACAATAACGCCATAAACCTAAATACTACATTTATTTACGCGGGATACAGTTATATTAAATACTGTGGAATGTCCCTTAATTAATATAATTAGGATTGTTGGGCATGATAAACAAAGATGTGCATTTTGAACATGATGGACATAATACATTTTGAAAAGTATTTGGTGCATCCCAATATAATACAAAGCAGCAGCAAGTGCAGCACAATGAAAAGAGAAAGCACAGCAGTAAACAGCGTGATAATAGGGTGGTCCTTAAAAATCGATGGTCAGAAAGTCTAAGCTCCATCCAGCACAAATTTTTCTCTCAATCGGACAACATTTCCCCCTCCCTCAACGACCTTGAAGTTTCACCCTGAGGATCCCCAGGAGGCGCTTTTTGTCTGGGAATAAACAGAGCATATATGGATTAAAAAGAGAAAGAAAATAAATATATTATTCTATAACAAGGAAATGTAGTGAATAGTAAAGAAAATCATAAGTGACTGTAACAACACTAAACATCCGTTATATGACGAATATTAATTGTTGGCGAGTGGGCGTACCACCCGCGGGCGGACTGATATTTATGTTTACATGTTTGAAGTTATTCTTTATGTTTCTAATAATGTAATGTCTTGTACTTTGTGCCAATTTTTTTATGCATTGGATGACAACTTACATTTTTTATGTTCCTTTCTGTTCTATTCTAAAAATGAATAAAAACTTTTAAAACAACAATCCTTAAACACAAACTAAATTAGATCCTTGGAAACAGGGGTCTGTGTTAGCATTAACATTTTAATGATGTATTTATCCATTTCAAAATATGATGGAACTGATCTCTCTTAGTGGGAAAATGCATTTACTCTAAGCTAACCCCTGTACGTACCCTCAAAGTTATGTACCCCCCATAATATTGTTTTCGTCTAAATAGCCCAGTCATCATATGCTCAAGCACTGAGAGAAATTTAAATGAAAGGTTTCTTGACAGTTTTTGAATCAGAAAAGTCTCTAGAATAACAAAAATAAATTACAGTAAAAAAGTGTGCATTATGCATAAATCCAAGATGGCCACCCAGAACTCCATTTTACCATATTCTGACTTCTAATTCATAGTTTTCAAGGATATAAAGTGCTAAATTATGGTTTTCTGGGTCAAGGAATCCATTAGAACACATCTCCAGTTGATCTGAGTATTAGTTCATAAGTCTAGTATTGTTACAGTCACTTATGATTTTCTTTACCGTTGACAATATTTCCTTTTCGTAGATTAATTTGTTTTCTATCAATTCTGATGTTACCACTTTTATTTTCATTCTCCTTTTAATCCTTATATGCTCTGTTTATTCCCAGACGAAAAGCGCCTCCTGGGAATCCTCAGAGTGAAACTTCAAGGTCATCGAGGGAGGGGTAGATGTTGTCCGATTGAGAAAAAAAATTCACCAGGAGAGTTTCTTCAGCTATTCCAACGAATTTCAGGGGTCGGCGCTTAGACTTTCTGACTTTTAATTTTTAAGGACCACCCTAACATGATAATTTAGAGAATACATTTGTCTAACAACATGGACACATACAAGGTACAAAAAAACATGTCCAGGACTGTTCCTGTAGTGAACGATCCGAGAATGGGTAACACAGTAACTCTCATCGGTTACGCTATGCCATAAAACATTGTGCTGAAGCAGTGAAAACATGAAGCAGTGACCGGCACAAGGTCTTTTGGGTGGCATTTCTGAATCATGACGCTACTCAAAACACCTCGCCTCGGCAGATCGCAAACGTGCATGTGCCAGTGCAGAGTGTGGGACGGTCATGTGCGTTCGACAGGGGCGAGTAGTAACTCTCATCAGACGCTATGTCAAGGTGGTTAGCAAGTTGGAGCAAGCTTGATGGAAAAATATAAGGAGTGGAGGTGGCCACAAGCTATCTTGCTATCTTGAAACGGGGACTTTAACTTCGCTAAACTTTGATAACTACCGTGAAAAGAAAATCAGAAAGCGGAACTTACGGAAACCCGTTATTCCGTCCGAGCGCTAACACCCATGCGCTGTGCTATGACGTCAACATTAAATGCATTTCTGTGACATTAGCACATGCACGTTTGCGATCTGCTGTGGAGACCCTTGAAATGCTTCAGCAAGCCTACAGCAATGAAGCAGTGGACCAGACGATGTGTTCTGAGCAGCATTTGTGCTTCCAGAGGGGCAGGATGTCACTGGAGGATGATGTTCTTCCCATCTTGATGCAGAAATGCCACTCAGAAGACCTCACCCAGGCCACGCCATCATTGCCGTAGGCTTACTGAAGCATTTCAAAGGTCTCTAATGTCACCTGACACTAGTAATGTTAATTGAACTAGTTCCATAATAAAATCTCAAATGTCCGTGTGCATGATGTCACAAAAACACGTCCTGATGTTGACGCCGTGCGGCTGACTGCTCTACTCACTCGGATATCCAGGCCACGCTTTGTCCAATCACCACAGGATATGCTACATGCTCACATACTCTAGCCGGTATCATTTCATGGTTTGGTAGGTAATAAGTTTTGGGCTCCCTCGCCTGTGGAATGTGATGATCATAATCTGCTGCAAAATAATACAGAAAGAAAAAACCCCCCAAACAAACACTGTGTGGTGCTTCACCTGTACGCATCCTGAGATCATCCTGATTGTGTGTGTATCGCGGCAGTGTGCTCCTCTGGTCGACTGCAGAGACGGGACGGTTTTTCTGGCCCATGTCAGACGAGCTGTTTTGCAGGCTGTTTCTCATATCGATGTCTGACTGAGGCCTGTTAGGCTTCGGCACCTCAAGCTTCCTCCCATCTTTCCGCACAATGTCTTCTCTCTTCTCTCGCTCTTCGTTTCTTTCCCGTTCCTCCTTTCTCTCCTGGTCCTCTTTCCTTTCTCGATCATCCCTCCTCTCGCTTTCAGGCCTTCTCTCTCTGTCCTCACGCCGAAGAGTGTCTTCCTTTCTGTCGTGGTCATCTCTTCTGTCCCTGATTTCTCTCCTTTCTCTGTCCTCTCTCCTTTCTCTGTCCTCCCTCCTTTCCTTGTCCTCTCTCCTTTCTCTGTCCTCCCTTCTTTCCTTGTCCTCCCTCCTTTCCCTTTCCTCCCAGTCATCCCTCTTTTGGTCCCTCTCCGCTCTCCCATCTTTATCTCCTCGGATGTCTCTCCTCTCTTCTCTTCTGTCCCTCCGTTCCCTTTCTTCTCTCCAGTCTCCTCTGGAATCCCGCTCCTCTCGCCTGTCTCGCCTCTCGCGGTCCTCCTTTTCGTCTCTTCTCCCTCGTTCCTCTCTTTCATCTTTCCATTCACGGTACCTTGTCTCGTCTCTCTCTCGTTTCTCGGAGTCCGATGCAATGCGTGCGCGGGCGTCAACGTCCAGAGGTTGCCGGTTACGGGACACATCTGATGGTATCCGGCTTCGCCGCTCAGGCTCTGGTATCGGTAAATTCTTTCGGTCATCACCATGTGGCCTGCTCCTGAACTCTGATCCTGCTTCTGACCCCTGGTCACTGGATACAGGCAATGTGTGGCCATTCTTTACTGTAGGGGGTTTTACATTATTACTCTCTGCAACACAAAGAGTAAAAAATGAGTACTTAGTATAATACGGTCTGATATTTGGTGGACTTAATAAAAGCTTGGATGCATAGTTTATGAGTTTGTATTAAAATGTGCTGTTTCATGAACAGTTTTTTATTTAGAAAATTAAAGCGAGCACTAACTCCGCAGTGGGGGTGGAGAGGGGGGACTTTGTAATGCAAAAAGTAGCAAAACGTTATGTGACTGACCCTTGTTTTAGGCAGCAGTACAGAACTACATAATTTGCATAATAATGCATGGCACAGTATTATTTTAATAATTATTTCAAATGTATACGATCGAACTCTTGTTTGATGTGTGTGAACAGAAGTGCATGTGATTACTATTTGTGCCTGGTTTTATTTTATTCAGAAGTTCACTAGTTCTGATTTGTTAGTTTAATATCTGTATACTGTTACTTTCGCCGGTATCTTGTATGAAACAGCAGCCTTTTCAAACTGGCTAATTCAAACTATAAAACAGTTTTTGGCAGATTTTAATGTCAAAAATGTAAGTAAAAACCACCTGATGATGAAAATGTAAATATAAAAAACAGTATCCTTAACATACAGAAATGTGACCCATCACAACAACGTGGGTATTTGGTCGGAAATTAAGCTTAAAAGGCTGAAAATTCCTGGCAGGTTTTGTCTACTTACTCCAAAACCCAATAATTATGTTAGGGTATCATTTTAAAGCTTAGGATATCCACTACAAAATGGTACCAATTTCTCAAAATTAATAATTTCCAACTTAATACTCACTTTGCAGTGACGGGTCACAAATAAAAAAGAAAAACATTTATCGAACGACTGTAAAATAACGCCCTCACTAGCATGCATATGCTAACTGGACGTTTTTTCACCTGGCTGAGAAGACCAACGTTTGCAGATAGACAGGTGATCGTTTACCTGCGTTAAGTTGGTGTAAACAGACATAAACATGCATCTTGCCATGTCCTTTCCCCTTCGGAGGACTGCTTTCCTTAGAGAATTTAATTTATTTTCGGCCTGACTGCTGCTTTAGCTTCAGCATAAACGCAGGAATGTACGTAGCGGTCAATTATTGAAAAATGATCGTAATCGAGGTATGGACATTTATATCGTCAGCCAACTAAATACTGTATTCCTCCAGAAAGGAAGAGGTAGCTGCCATGTTTTTACCCCCAAGAGTACATTAGTGATACATTCTGTATAAAGTAGCATGATACATAGCTTAATAAATATTTGGCTGGGAAAAACAGAGCTTTATTAAATGGACACTGGAGTAAGCAACAGGGAAAAAACATGCGGAAAACAAGGTCAAAACATCAGGAACAAACGCAAAGCAAACACGAGAAGCATTCCATAGAAAAAGCAAAAATACAGCACGCAAGCACAGCACTGGAGCTCATGAATGAACGTCCTTTGATTTACACTTATAACAGTTCAATTTTCATAGAATATTATATAATCATGTCAATATCATTATCGTGAAAATGTCAGTAAATATTGCAACATCATTTTTTTTGGTCATATCACCCAGCCCTATAGAAATGCCAAGTTTTCACCATAGCAAGGGGTCAAAAGTCTTGACATCACAACCTCGGATCTCTCCTCATTCCTAGCTCTTTGCACTAATAGTCTCTAGCATGCTGTTGATTCTGAGCCCTACTGTAACCAAGAGTCCAGATGACATTTTAAGGATTTTTATTTCATTTCAGTCTGAAAGAATATTCCTGTTAAAACAAATTTGAACCTAAGACGCATCATATAATATATGCGGGATATAAATGTCTCCTGAAAGCTGCTGTACCATTCTCAGAGATTTCCTTTAGTACTCCTTTGTCTATCAGCTCCTGCCGGGGTCTCCTCATCGAAATTTTCCTCTCCAGGACTGACAACACAGATAAGACAAAGCAAGACAGATAAAATAGGAGATCGTTAAATAGAGCACACCTTTTAAACTTAACATGTGATAAGATTTTTCAAGTGTTTCTGTTGCTTCACTGTTTTTTAAGCTGGGTAGGAATTTTCCTTCCTGCAGTAGAGAAAAAAAACTGAAAACAAGTAAACTGATGTCATGATAACAGTCGCTTGATTAAGTAAGTTCTGACTGAACTCTTATCAAAGCACGCTTTGTCATTCCTCTAATCACATGCAGATGTACAGTAACGTTAGGAAAGAAATCTATTTTACTCAGAATAATGGTGCTACACTTAACACCAAACAATGTTAAACAAAAAGACAAGTAACAGTGACTGTCATAAGATACACTAAATACAGATAACAGGCTGTACAAAAATTATACATTGAAGAATTAAAAACAAAAAAGTATAAACAAACCCAATTTTTTTTTTTTACTTATAAAGGTATGAAAGCAAATCAACTTCATTTGCTTCATCCGAATGTTTATTATTATTATTATTATTATTATTATTACTCTTTA
>JBCNYH010000022.1:5413111-5432918 GCA_039654325.1 Tandanus tandanus | reverse complement strand
CACACACACACACACACACACACACACACACACACACACACACACACACACACACACACACACACACACGTGTGCCTAGAAGATAAGGAAGTGTACTTAATCCACCTAGTGGCACTTTTGAGCAAAAAAAGTGCCCCAAGAATTTTGGATCACTGTACTGGATTATTTTAATACTACTACAAAATAAATAAATAAATAAATGGATTAAAAAAAATACCCCGCCACAGGTTTGATACTGATCCATGGCCCCAAGCCCAAAGAATTAACGCGACTATATAAAATCATTACAGCTGTAATTAGGTATACAGTAGTGTGCGGTGAAGATTATACTTCACCTCTTTTGTCTAAAAGGGCTCCTAATAAAAAGTAAAAAATTACTTCTCTATAATTTTTTGGTAAAAATGTATTGAACAATGTTATTGTAGGGTAATTTCTTCACTCGCTAAACCATTCCATATGGTTTGAAGTTCATTCATTCTATGCAAAAATCAAAAAAAAAAAAAAGAAAAAAAAAAAAAGTGGTATTTTCAGTGTTTTTGATTATTAGCCATACTTTTTCCTCAGTATACTTGTCGGAATGGATTTTTTTGGTTCTCAGAGCCTACAACAGCATTGTTCAATACATTTTCATCAAAATAATTATACAGAAGTAATTTTTTACTTCTTTTTATTAGGAGCCATTTTAGACAAATGTGGTGGAGTATAATCTTCACCGCACTCTACTGTACATGAATACCCAGACTGATAGTGGTATGGGTCTGATATGCATCATGCTCATTTAAGAACCACAAATAACATCTGGAAAAGCAGGTAATGTAATCCTAGTGTACACCGCAACATCATGAACAGATTAGATTTGTAACATGACTTTATTCTTAAAATATCACCCCTTTATACATACACCCTGTTAGATAAAAGTGGCCACAAACTCGGTTTTCTTTTATTTCTGTAAACCAAGGAGCCCATGTAGAAATCAGAGACCCTGCAAAGAGTGAATGCTTTGTACCTAGCCCCGCCTGTTCTGATGACAGACTCTAACTAGCCTATGCTGTGCGAACTACATGTAGAACTTCCTGTGAGCTGACCAATCCTGTGAAACCTTACCCCGGTCAACGTGTATAAAAGTCTGAAGAATCATAAAATAAAGAGAGAACACTTTCAACCACGGGCCCGAGCACCTAACATTCCCAAAACTCGTTTTCTTTTTTTCTGGCCCTAACATGCCTTCATAAAATCCAGAACAGAAAAGGTAATCAAAACACTAAAATAATCAAAAACACTAAAAAAGCAAAATTATTCTCAAAATATTAAACTTATATTATGACTTCACCCCATCTTCAAATATATTAGGTTTATTTTCCTAATTGTTATTCGTGTATTCATAATATTATGCATTTTATTATATTTTTTAAATATTGTGGCCTTATTTTTATCAAAATATTGCATTTTACGCTCAAATTATTTATGTAATTTCTTGTGACTTTTTTCTCAGGAAAAAAAAAAATCACTTCTCAAAATATTAGCCAACAATGTCATTCTTGAATTATAGTGACACTCTCCCTAATATTACTTTCATTATTAGAAGGATTCCACTTAACACTTACTTGCTTTATTTACTTACTTACTATATTTGATACTTTTCTCTTAAAATCCTTTTTTTTTTTTTTTTTTTTTTTTAAAACAGTAGTCCATATATATATACACTGTATATAATGAGAGGGCTACATATAAACTACAGCAAAAAATATATAATAAAACTAAAACCAGTCATTACATATAAGTGTTTAAATCGAAAGCAAGTGACATGAAATACACAGCAAACGGAACAAAACAATATCTGTGATCACTCCGTCAACATCTGTACAGCAAGTGGTGATGATTAAAACACTGTCATGACCCCTTAGACAAAAAGCGTAAAGAGGAAGTAAAACTGTGGCAATTGTTTCTTGAAGAAATTATTACTTCTTGAAAAAATAGAACGCTGATTCATCTGTTCAGCTTTTCGTGTAAAAGAAAGCTTTAGAGTTAACATGACAGATTTAAGGGCGCCCTCTAAAGTACAAACTAATTATTACAACTAAAAAACAAGAGAACTACCTCAAAATTAAAATTTCTGGAGGAAATAATAATAATAATAATAATTGTTATCATCATTATTATTATTATAATTATTTTATTATTATTATTGTTACTATTAACAATAAAATAATAATCAAAGTAGTAATAACATTAATAATAATAATATCAACAACAACAATAATAATGATACCAATAACAACAACAATAATAAAAAAATCTTTTAAAAAGTTTTTAAACCAAGTTTGACAGCCAATGCCATTAAAGTCGATTTAAATACGCTTATGATGACACACTTAAAACGACACACAGATACAAAACGCTTCCTGGTTGTATTTTATGGTCAGTCATCAGGGTGAGTAAGCTGTGAAACTGGGGAAAGGCAGCTTGTTCTTCGAGTCGTTAAAGCACAAAACAGTTCATCAGAATACAGATGCTTTGTGTAGGTGTTGCTGTATTACTAGTACATTTAACCACTGCATCTACTTTTCCCTGACATCACTTCCTATTTCCTCTTTCGCTCCAAACTCATGCCTAGAAACATACTTAAAGTGTAGGGTACGTTCACAGCTAGTCCATCACTAAACATTGCTTTTAAATTACAATAATTAAAGGTTTTTGTTGTTGTTTCTGATGATATCCCACCTGAACAACAAGAAAAAAGGGGCAGAAGATGAATCCAAATGTGTCTGAATCAAAATACTTTATTGATCCCGGGGGGGGATTGTGTGCACACGGTTGCTCCATACCAAGTAAGAATGAGATAAAGATACAAGACAGAAGTCTCAATAAAGAAAAATTACAAATATTTATATATATATGCAAATATGCATACGGAAATCTCTCTCTATATATAAAGTCTAAAATGAGAAGTTACTTATATCTTTATAAACAGATACAGAATGAATCCTGTCAGTGATGATAAACAGTAGAATGTAAACGTAGTGCTAAATGTAAATGTATAACAGTGGACGTTGTTGCTATATGGAGGAGTTGTACAGTTTAATGGCCTCAGGGAGGAATGATTTCCTGCGTGGTTCACTGGTACATTTAGGTGGTATCAGTCTCTCACTGAACGTGCTCCTGTGACTGATCAGCAGGTTGTGAAGCGGGTGGGAGGTATTGTTGAATATTTTGGAAAACATTCGCCTCTCCAACACTACCGTCAGAGAGTCCAGCTCCATCCCCACAACGTTACTGGCCTTGCGGATCAGTTTGTTCAGTCGGTTTGCGTCTGGATGGTAAAACTACAGTTTAAGTGGTGATTCTGGTAACATATCAGTCCAGCCTCTGATTCCTTCCCTCCTACTACCATAACTACTACTTTTATTATTATTACTATCATACTATACTATACTATACTATGTTAACTATACCACTACCACTGGCACAACTAATAGTTTTATCATCAACAGCCCAACACTTCTGTTATAAGTTGTAATTCTTTCACCATTCTTTCAACATTATTATCATTTTCACTCATTTTCAATGTGTGTAACTGTGTGAGGGGGAAGTTAAAGTTGTATTAAAGGGAAATTAAACCTAAACTTAATGAAAGCTTGCAAACATTATATGCGTTTGCACATTAAAATGCCCTACTGTTATTACTAGCTTCTTCTTCAGAAAAAAAGAAAGCAAAGACACAGTACTCACGTGTATCCCACGGTAAATTTGCATAAGAATAACAGCGAGTCACACCAGCCGTTCATGTAAATGAGCGGACGTTTGTCTGATCTATGTAAACATCAGCTCGTTTTATGTGTAGATGTACCTAGTTTTATTTCATTCAGAAGTTCACTAGTTTATATTTGACGTGTCAGTTTAATATTTATATACTGTTATTTTTGCCATTAACTTGCCTTATATGAACTAGGGGATTCACGTCCTATTCTCACGATTGCACGCACTCGCGAATGTGAACCAGCACTCGTTTCAAACTGTCTAATGCAAACTATCAAACAGATTTCAACAGACTTCGAAAATAGAAGTAAAACACACCCGATAATGAAAAATATACATATTGTTCGTGTGTAACAGGAGAGTTTGGAAGGCTTTCATTTCACTTTAGTCGATTTTTGCACTATTGTGTGTTTCTTTAATGCCATTTGAACAGCACTTTGGCCTAAAATGTGTTGTGTTAAATGTGCTATATAAATAAATCTGAGTTGTTGTTAGTGGTGTTGTTGGAGATGGAACTGCTCCAGTACTGATCATCAGAATCGGGTGATAAAAGGCTGGATCAGATGCTAAAAAAATAAATAAATAAATAATAAATTATTAGATCCTGCATCAAACACTGTGTGGCCGTTATCTGCCTCTGCATGGTTTAAAGAAGCAGACAGTGAAAGTACAGTGTTGGGTCAAGTAGCAGCACACATGTGGTATCTGCAGAAATATGACTGGAAGATGTCCTCATTTTTTAAAGGATTAAACGCAGCAAGTTTTACATTAAACTTTGAATTACAAAGCTATTCAAGTGTATACGGTCAAATTGGTGAGTAAAATAAGTTATACGCCTTCTCGGGATTTCACAATCATAAGAATGGCCCACATGAGGGTGCAGTGACCTTGACCTACGGTCTCCAAAATCGAATCTGTTTATCCTTGAATCAGAGCGGTCCTTTGTGCAAAGTTGAAATAAAAAAAGTGTTCAATACATTTTCACCAAAAAAAATTATAGAGAAGTAATTTTTTACTTCTTTTTATTAGGAGCCCTTTTAGACAAAAGTGATGGTGTATAATCTTCACTGAACACTACTGTACATATTGTTATGGCTGATCAGTGTATGTAAAATGAACAAAAGAGTTAGGCCATTAGAATTAGTGGCTAGCTTAGTGCAGATTAGTGACCAATTGTTTGTGTGACATGATACCCTACAAGTAGATTAGCCAGTCAGAATGCGTGGCTGCTCATATCCATTGTGTTCGCACATAATAAATAATTATTCACTCAAGGCAAGGTGGATATCACTGAACAGTCTAAATGTGTTTCATTATTGTTCAAAATTTCCATTAGTCTGTGAGTTATCATGGTCACAGACACACAGAGAGGCAGACACACAAGACACCTTGATGGAAGTAATAATAATAATAATAATATGAATTAATATAGAATTGTGCAAAAACAGTAAGCTAACATTCAGCTCAATCTTTGAATTTTAAACACTCCGACATCTTAAGTAGGAGGAGAAGGAGTGACAGTAATGACAGTAAACACATAGCTCCATAATTAGAAACCATACACAGTGCGGTGTTGTTTAACCAGAGGCATGAAGAAGAAACCAGAGAGATCAGAATTCGAATTATGAAACTCAATTCAAACGTATTCTCTAATTCTCTATCCCACCTCTATTCGATCCATTCTCATGAGGAACAGACCTTGCTTTAAACTTAGTGTGGAACAAAGAGGAGGAAAGGTATTCTCAACATTAACTACAGAAAAGCTTAACGAGAGTAATCAGGCGTGCTGAAACAGACTGAGCACTCAGGCAAGAAAAGTCTACAAAGTCATGTGACCCTTCAGACCTGGGAGTGGAACACACACACACACACACACACACACACACACACACACAGCATAAAAGCCATTTCATTTACGCTCCCAGCATTCGAACCCTGAGCTCCCCGAACAGGATTGATCCTACCTGAGATAACTCCCTGGTCTACAGCTTGATTCTCTTCCTCCATAGGACCTGAAATTCGAAACGTGTGTGTAAAAAACACACACACACACACACACAAAAGTACCCAGAGCCGGAGAACAGCACACCTGAAGGTGTGTATGCCGTGCAACGTGAGATCAGATATCGCCTACTCAACAGACGCTGGAGTCACATGACCAGCTTTAACGTATCCCGTCCCTGTCTCGGTGTGCGCATTTGCATTTCGATGATGTCACTTATGACTGTACTTTTCACTTCGATGCGTTCTTGGCAAGAAGGACAGACCTGCCCATTTCAGCGGTATAGCTTTGTAGGTTTGAATAATATCTAGTCATGCTAAAAAAAGGAGAGAGAGAGAGAGAGAGAGAGAGAGAGAAGAGTCAATGCTGTCCTACCTCGTTTTTCCATTCCAGTAGCGCAGCAGCTTGGAGGTATCTAAAATTGAGAAGATGGATATTAGTGGTGTATATGACAGTAGTTATAACAGAGTTATATCAGTTAAAGCATATTCCTCTTTTCAAAGGGGAGGAATATGTAGAGAAATCACTTGAAATTTTTAAAGCATGGAAGTTTTAAAAAAAGAGAGAACGCCCATGATAGACACACTTACACCACTATATTTATTACTTCAACTGCTACTACTAATATTTCTACTACTGGTACTACGACAGACATAACTACTACTACTACCTCAACTATTAACACTTTTATTAAGTTATTACTTCTAGTATTTACTACTCCTGCTATTACTAACACAACTATTACCACTATTACTATTATCACCTATAACTGCTACTGTCATCACTTCAAATGCTATTATTAATATGTGCCCCATCACAGCAAAGTGGGTATTAAGTCGGAAATCATTAAATACTTTTTGAAGTTTAAACACGCCTGTCTCCAAAGTTGCATGCTTAAAAGGATGAAAATTCCTGGCAGGTGTTGGTTAGTTACCCCAAACCTAGACAACTACGTTAGAACATTTGGTATCAACTTAAAGCTGTCAGCCAAAAAATGGTACCAATAACTCAAATGCATAATATCCTACTTGATACCCTCTACTACCTCTATTACCTACTACCTCTATTACTACCACAACATTTAATACTTCTACTGTTAGTAATACTGTTATAACTACTGTTATTACCTCAACTATTACTATTATTTACTAGTACCACTACTGCCAATACTAATATTACTAATACAACTATAACCTCTATTACCGCAACGGTAATTACTACTCGCTTTAACTACCACCACAGCTATTAATACTATTAACTTAACTACTTACTAATACATCTGTTACTGTCCATGTTACTACTTCAACTAGCATTAATACTCCTTCAATTATAACTGTTATTACCATTATTACTTAATATTATTTATTACCGCTACCACTGTTACTATGACAGCTACTACTTTTACTAATAAAATGTACGAGTCTTCCTGGGAAGATGTGTGTCGCCTGCACTGCTTATTTTCACTAGTACAGAAAAATCTTATGAATAAAAAAGATTTAATCTAAAAAAATTGATTAATGATAGCAAGCCCATTGCGGTGTAATGACAAAAACCATGTTCTGGTAAAGAAAACCCCAAAAACTGATTTAGTACAAGACTAAAATTGGAACTGCACAATAGTAAGATCAGGATTATAAGCAAGTGTGAGGACGATGGACAACAATGCAAGACGACACACAGTGATCCCTTTAGGTCGGTCCAGCTTCGCTGGCAAGCGACGTAGTAACCTCTACTATTACTATTATAAATGTATAAATAAATAAATGATCATTCTTTTTACTAAAACGATTTCACTTATATAATGACAGGTAAAGAATTATTCTCTTGTAATTTGTAAGTTTTTCGAATGGCTGTGGTATAAGAAGAATGAAACACTGGTATTCGGTGAGGGCACTGCACCAGGTCTATTATGGTGAAGAGGGAGCTGAGCCCAAAGGCCAAGGCTTCTGAGATGTGCGTATTGACCGAAAGATCGACATGGCGGATACAAGTGACTGAAATGAGTTTCTTTTAGAGGGCGTCTAGGCTCAGCTTAAAAGATAGAGCGAGGAGCTCAGACATCCGGAGGGAACTCGGGGTGGAGCCGCTGCTCCTCTACATCGAAAGGAGTCAGCTGAGGTGGTTCGGGCATCTGATTAGAATGCTTCCTTGTTGCCTCGCATTAGATGTCCAACTGGGAGGCGGCCTGGGGTAGACCCAGAACTCTGAGGTGGAGGGATTATATATCCCGTCTAGGCTGGGAACACCTCGGGATCCCCTAGGAGGAGCTAGAGTGTGTCGCTGGGGAGAAGAATGCCTGCGTTTCCCTCCTAGACCAGTTGCCTCCGCGACCGGAACTCAGAGAAGCGGAAGAAAACGGATGGATGGATATTCGACTTCGGGGTGGTAACGGCTTTGTGCTCAGCATTGCTCTAACAGTTCTCCCAGCAGGGTTTATTCCCCGTGCATTAGTTTATGACTGTGTGTTGTGGAGATGACTTGCTTTTTTCGGACTTGTTACCGGCCTAACTTGCATAATGCACGAGTTTAAAATAAAATGATGACTCGAATGCATAGTTGGTGGTGGGGGGAAAAGCTCAAGAACAAGAAACCCCAGCACACAAGTTCTAAAAATAAGGATGACTAAGATATATCCAGTTACTTCAAATATGCACATCCGAAACTTGATTAGACAGTGACTGGTGTATGTGTGTGAGCAGGTGAGTGTGTGTGTAACATAAGTGGGGGATTTCGGAGTGTTATTGTTTGGAAGTATAAGACTTGGAATGTATTCACAGAAACGAGCCAGGTGTCACAGCGCATGCTAAGCAGAATGTACTTCACTTGGTCTGTCTAGCCGTCTACACAGTACAATGGCATGAAAGGCTGGGGGAATTCAATTTTGCTTCAAATGTAACCTTAAGGGGGAAAAAAAAACAAACAGTGCAAGTAAATGAAACCTTGGTGTGTTACTCTCTGTCCTAGTTCCAACACTCACAGGGTAATTAACCAGGAGTGCTGGAGCAGTCAAAGCACTCAACCAAATGTACGTCTGAACTAGCATGCTCCTCCATCCATAAAGGAACACAACATGCTGAGCACATCACGTCCCTTACTTAACGCTAGCGGCCGAATTAACGGTTTCAGTACTCACCTACTGTATTTTTAGTTTCTAGTTATTTTATCATCCCTAGCTTTTGCACAATAATTATTAAACAAATGGATAACAAGTTTGCAGTCTTTGAGCAAGAGGCAGTAAAGCGCGAGTGTAGAGAAACGGTATCGTGTGAGAGCAGTTAATTTCTGTGAGCACTGAGAGACCTGGGGAACGTAAACCTCCTGTACTTTTTTTAATGCCTACTTATCAGACGCTCTCTCTACTAAAGATGTTTGTTACTCGTACACTATCAGTACGAGTTACTGGATTGTCGAATACCAAGAAACTTACAAGTGCTACCTAGAGCTGAAAAATTTTATTCTGAAAAATGATAGTTCGAGCAAAATTCTAATTATAATATTAAAACTAAATATATTATTAAAAGTAAATATATAATAAATGGGAGGTATATTTGGCGTAGTGGTCAGCACGTCCGCCTCACAGCAAGAAGGCCTGGGTTCGAGTCCCGGGCTCGGCCGTTTCTGTGTGGAGTTTTCTGTGCATGTTTTCCTGTGCTTGTGTGGGTTTCCTCCAGGTACTTCGGTTTCCTTCCACAGTCCAAAGACATGTACATTTGGGTAATTCGCTGCTCCAAATTGCCCCTAGGTGTAAATGGTTGTATGTTTTGACCTGCGATGGTCTGTTGAGCTGTTCAGGGTGTACCCCACCTACGCCTAGTGTTGGCTGAGGAAGGCACAGCGCCCGCGATCGTAGTAGTATATACTGTATAAAAGGAGCTAAAGCTCTAAACTACAGGTAAAAAAAATTGATATGCAATCTGACCTGAAGAGCTATCTACATGGAATCAATAATGTTTAATTATTTACCTAGACTCAAAAAAAAAAAAAATGATGAAATGAAATTCTGAATGGAAACCTAAATAAAGACAGCATCCCTCATGTATCTGCTGTTTCTTGAGGACAGATTCCGGCAATTTCTACCTGGTACACTTTAAAAGGAGTGTTTGAATAGCACTGTGCCACACCCAAAGCACTTTATAATGACTCACGCGTTTGCTGGAGGAAGAATGCTGTGTGTGTCCTGAGCACAGATGGACGCAGTATCAACAAGCTGCCCTTTGGAACGTGGTTTCGAAAACCAAACCAGACAAATGTGGCAACTGCTCCTCGCCCTGTTCCCAGTCTCTCTGACTTTTGGGAGAGCAAATAAAATGGTTTAACGGCTATACGGAACATGACTCCTTCGATACAGGAAGAAGTATATGATATGCAGTATATGAAGTTTAATACAGCGTATTTCAATACTGAATTTTGAATAGTCAATTTAAGTATTCACTGGTCTCTTAATTCTTTAGTAACAGACCGCTACTAAGCATAACAGACCACTGATATGAAGCTGGTCATTAACAGAAGTATTAATATTATTTGTAAATGGAATCATTTTAAATAAGCATTTTGTAAGTAGCCGTGTAATAAGCAGGATAATTTACAGCAAGCAGGCCACCATTTCAAAATAAACATCTTCAGTATGATGGATGATGACAATGACCATGGGCGGCACGGTGGTGCGGTCAGCAAGAAGGTCCTGGGTTCGAGTCCAGGGCTCGGACGTTTCTGTCTGGAGTTTGCATGTTCTCCCCATGCTTGTGTGGGTTTCCTCCCACAGTCCAAAGACATGCACATCGCCCCTGGGTGCGAGTGTGAATGACTGTATTCCACATTTGACTCATGACATTGTTAAGATCGATGATGTAGAATAGAGAGGAGCATTTCAAAAAATAACAATAGCCCACAGTTACTACAAACTATTCGATCATTCCTTGGAAGATCACAGGACCCCACCCCACCCCATCCAATGACCCACACCCAACCCCACCCCACGACCCCCACCCCTGACAAACACACACAGAAAGAAAAAGAATCCAATCCACATATATAGTTCTTCTCATAACTACTTAACAACTGTAGAAGTCTTTGGTAGTAGAATCTAATCTCACCACAGTACCCACATCTCACTGCTGCCTCGTATCCTTCTTCTGTTGTAGTTAAATATCTTTAGGTGTATCTTTAGGTTTATTACCGCTACCTTCCTGCTGTAGTAAAAAACAAGGCTAAATATATTTTGAAAGATAAGAGTTACATAAACTCATAACATTTTTAACTTAAATACTGAAAATCCTGACCCATCCCTAATGTAGACAAACTCGTTTAGAACTAATTGTTGTTTCTGTTTGAAGGGATGTGACTCACAGCAAGGCCTGTGTCATATCATAACCACGTGCTCCAATAAAGTCTACTGAGACGTACACAGAAGCCTAAACTGTCCACAATACATGGCCTATTAGTACACACTTTCGGTATACTGACACCAATACCAACACCACACGAGTAACCTCAGGATTACGTAACTGGAACACTTACTGTACTAAGTTTAAAATATTAAAAAGGTACCTATTCGCTTACCAGGCATATTAAATAATCCTAAAAATACAGTGTTATCCCTTGGAACTAAAATGGAATCGGCCATGATGTCATCCTGAGCCACTTGCTTACCCCTGTACATGAGTGTTAATGCACATAGACTGCTATAATTAATGTTCCAGCTGGTTTTTAACCCTAACTGATGCAGTGAGTAGCTTCTCCTTTCTTAAACAACCATGTCGATAAAAGTATCCATTGCTCATGGAAAACATGCCACAGTGGGTACATCTCAAAATCCTTATTTGTCATTTCCTCGTTCCTTGAGCCTCACATGAACCACAAGTTCTCTTGGTCCACCATCTTTGCCGGCTATCCAAATTCTTTAATTTTGTGCATTGAGGATCGATGAATGACAGCAACCTTGACTGCATGACAGCAGTGGTGGCTCAGTGGCTAAGGCTCTGGATTACTGATCTGAAGGTCAGGGGCTCAAGTCCCAGTACCACCATGGTGCCACTGTGGGCTCTTAAGCAAGGCCCTTAACCCTCCATTGCTCAATTGCATAAAAATGATAAATGTAAGTCACTCTGGATAAGGGTGTCCGCCAAATGCCATAAATGTAAATAACCCACAGCAGGTCCATCTGTACCGCCATCATCAGAAGCAGACATCGCTCCATGTGACACTTCAGAGGATTCGACATCTCATTTCTATTAAAAACATGTCCTTGATTTCATCGGGTTAATGGAAAAGAAAAGTCATGATCTGACGAGTCGGCAAAAATAACCTAAAAATAAATGTCGGTTCATATGAGGCAAGATAATGGCAATAATAACAGTAAACAGATAATAAACTAAGAAATTAGATGCAAACTAGTGAGCTTCTGAATAAAATAAAACTAGACAGAAATACAAATCCCATGTGCTTCCGTTCACATACATCAAACAAGAGTCCGATCGTACATACGAAAGAAAAGAATGCCGCGCCATGACGAAAAACACAAGGTGATCATGTGACTTTTTTCGCCACTTTTTGCATTACAGTGTTTGTGTTTTATTCTCCCCATGAAACAGGTGAAGCAGCAAGTTTTATTAAAAGACTAACTATGCATGCAAGTTTTTATTAAGTTTGGGTTTCAGATCCATATGCTGGATTTTGCTTACGGAACAAACAGTGCGCAGTTCTATAAGCTACCTTGCCATACACTCTCAAACTATAATAAAGTATAAATTAACTATGATACAGTATCCAGAACACGCTGGAGGTGCAATGTCTCTCGGCTGGTCTGGGAACGCCTCAATGTCCCCCGAGAACAGTCGGAGGAAGTGGATGGGGAGAGGGACATCTGGATCTCACTGCTTAGGCTGCTGTCCCCATGACCCGACCCTGGATCAAGCGGAAGATGATGATGATGATGATGATATAAACTATTACTACAATTTTAGACCAAATTACAGCTCTGGCAACTACACTGACGCTTTCATTTCAGCATGTACTACACTTTAAACTAATCATGTGTCCATATGTTTTTAAAAGAGTTTGAGACGTCGAAAAGAAATGACATACACTGCCTTCACTTATAAGAGACACCTGACAATCAGGGGCATCGGTCATCTAATGCATATGAAGGAAAGGACAGCACTTTCCTCTGAGTGTGTTTCGCCATTCCTGATGATACAGTTTGTGACAAATGCATTCATTTGACTGGCCATGCCTTGCCCTCACTTGTTTGTACCCGCCATGTCATAGGGAAGAACTTTCTGATGGGTGGGAATTGGACATGGATAAATTAGGGAAAGAATTAAAGAAAAAAGTACAATGCTTCCCTTTGATAATTGAAAGACGGTCCACGGGACGAGCATAGGACATGCGTTTATACGCCACGCTATCTAGCTGTGGCGCTTCTGTCAAACCTGTTTAGCTGCTGTGTACTATTTATACTGTGGATGTCTGAAGTGGATGAGCCATTAGCAGTGTTCTGTTTAGCCTACAAACATATCACACAAGTTTAAATATGTACTAATGCCCTCAGCACGCAAAGCAAGCCAACATCATCGAATACAGACTTGCTAAAGTATCACACTCTCCAGGGCTGATCAGATGTGTCTGAATTACAGGTTTTTAACCTGGGGTTGTGTTAGCTTACAGCAGATTCCCAAAGTATAGTGCATTACTGATCAGAAAAGATTTTAAAGGCAAGCTGAACATACCAAAAAAGTGACTCTGAAGGAGTTACAGAAGGAACTGAATGTGCACTGATAATCATTTCAAATACATAACTGAGGACTGTATAGGATTGTGGAGAGAAAAGTCAAGAGGAACCCAAAGTGACGAGACCAAAATCCTCTATTAAAAAAAAAAAACAGATATTAACCCAGATGATTCATTAGGGGCGTCAAAACACATATATTATCCCTATTCAGGACTTTTGGGGTCCCCGGTGATTTATTTATTTTTTTTAGCTGGTATGTTTTTACTAAAAGTGCTGTCAGGTCATGGTGTCATGTGTTCCTCACGCAAACGGTTGTGTACATTCTGATAGGTTGGTGAGTTTTATTAGCTGTGTTTTGTATATTCCAGGATATGTTTTGTGCCTGGGGTCCAGTGGACCCCGAATTTACTTAGCATTTTTGCGTAGCAACTCATCTCTCTTTGTTACCCCAGATGTTTACATCCTATCTGAGAAGTGAACCAGCACAAGAATGGCCCAAAGGCAGAGAGTCAAAGTTGCAGAAGTTCATAAGTAGATCATATGTAGATACGTGTGATTATTGTGCACAGATTGGTTATTTTCCCAAGAAGTTACACCATTCCAAGTATTTTTGTTGTTTTATCAACACTGCACCGTCTAGTTGCTACCATAGAAGCACTGAGTTCATGGGGTTGCAATGGACCCCATGGGCTATTGCTACACTATATATTTGGTATTTTGCCAGATCTGTCTTGTATTTCGATTAAAATGGATGAATTAGTAAAAAAAAAAAATCTGAATTAAAAACAGAATAGACTGGAATATACAATATAACAATGTCTGATATCAGACATTAGAATACTCTACATGGCAACTGCACAATCTGATTGGATCGCTAGCTTGGGGATTATTCCTAGCGCTTAATGCTTGAATCAAGACAAAAGGCACTCACAGTTAGTCATGTTAACTTGGAGCAGTCTGGATCGTCATTAATATGCTTTAAAATGGAAAAACAAACAATAAAAAATTTGTTTGTTTGTTTCTTACGTTTTGGTATATTATATGCTAAAACATCTTTTTCCATGTAGTATGTGCTAAACTCTAAATGAGTAGACTCAAAAGACACCATTAGCTACATATCGCTTAGCTCGGCTCAAAGTGCAGAGCTCACCTGAAACGTCTCTGTCATGGTTAAAATAAGTAAATATAATCTATAGAAATCTTGTTCAAGTTTGCATTTGCACACCTGCGTCAGTCATGATTTATATAAAAGAAAAACTAAAAAAATTGAAAAAACCCATCTAATTTTAGTATACTTTTTTGCTTATGTTCCCATGTAGTATATACTGAAACAATTACGCCCCGTCTTCAGACTATACAGAAACAATTCCTGCAGAAATGCGCCCATGAAAAAAATCGAAATAAATCTAATTAGTGGGTACACTTAGGGCAGTCAGTTTCCTCCCACAACAATGTATTAGGTGAAGAGATGTTTAAAAAACAATAAAAAATTAGGTTCAGCTAGAAATAGCGCTAAATGTGACCATAAAATTTAGTTCGCACAGATGAACACACCTGAATTTCAAAAGTGCAGACGCACTCCTTTATATGCTTGTGTAAGTAGCAGAGCTCCCACAATGCATTAGTGTTCATTCAACCCTGAGGGCAAAGCAAGTAAACACAAGCACCCGAAAGACCTCGGGCTGTGGTGCTCCTGTTAAAAAAAAAATGCACTGGGCCTGTGCTGTGTGCTACAACAGGAATGAAGATCGATGCATGTGAATACTTGTTTTTCTAGCTCTGTAGAGACCAAAAAAACCCCAAAAAAACATGCACAAGGAAATGGAACGACAGAGCTGGACTGACAGGTTTGGTAAAGGGACCTGGGCGCGCAGTGCTGTATTTACATAGCAGAGAGAGGTGAAAGTACACAAAGAGCTAGCAACAACAGAATATTGCATATGCCCTAGTGTCCTTACAGAAGCATTAGCCTTACATTAGCAAAAAGAAATAAATCCACACACAGGGGAGCCACGTTGTACTGTAAAAAAATCACACGTGATTCATGTGTATGCAACCGTAAATACGGAATTAATATGCATATGAATAACGGCAGGTTATACCATTCTTTCATATAAACGAGCCGATGCTTGTCTGATGTATGTAAACAGAAGCTTGTGTATATGTGCGTAATTTTATTATATTCCGAAGTTCACTAGTTTATATTTGACTTGTTAGTTTAATATCTGTTTACTCTTATTATTGCCGTTAACTAAAATGACAGACTTTCCAAACTGGCTAATGCGAACTATCAAACGGATTTTAGCAGATTGCAACTTCGAAAATGTAAATAAAAACCACCTGATAATGAAAACATACACATGTTCATGTGTAACAGGAGAGTTTGGAAGGCTTGCCTATCATTTGATTTTAAAAATATAGAAAAACCATAAACTCGGCTGCTCATCGGAGACGTGAATTGAAGGGGAACCATTAATGTTTCACTGATTTCAGAGCTTACTGAGATGAAAACTGATGGTTCAGCAGTTTTATTGATTTGCCTCCTAAAATGATGTTAAAACTAAAAAAAATATATTCTATCCATTCCCACTGGAGATGAACAATAAACAAGCATTATCCACCTGGGATAATAACCAATTATTCAGTGAGCCGAAGTATATAGAGAATTATTCGAGCAAGCAGTTGTTATCTGCTGAGATAATTCTCTACTGTATGGAAGCCGGATTCTATAATTGTTTCATTATTCATAAAAACTATTTTCAAAGTAGGCAGTCATGGTTCTGCGTTGCAAGTGCCTGTTGTGACGTATTCATTCAACTTATCCCATCACAATGATAGAATAATTTAGTTATCCCATGGCAATGATGCAATAATTATAATTATTAAATACCATTCCACCAATCAGAAACGAGAAAATCTCTTAAATAATTAGTAATGTATTAAACCCAAGATTTAAAAAAAACAAAAAACAAAACAAGATTGTACCATGCTTCCCTCTCTGTACCCGAAACTGAAGCTGCCTAGAAATTTCTGCTGGGGTGTTCAGAAGCCGTACACAATAACTGACCACGATTTTGAAATGGGTTCCTGTTGGCGTTATACAGTTTTGCTGAGGGTTTGGACGTTCTGGTTTTAGTAGTGTTGACATGTCGTGTTATGACATGTTTTGAAAACAAAGCCACTTCATAAATCTATCTATAGTGCAGTCCAAACGCTTACAGCTAACAAATGTTTGAACAAGAATCCGACAGCAGGCATTTCTATGCAGAAATCTACGTCCGAGTACATCTCGATCTCATAAGTGTGTATGGAGGCAAGATAGAGTTTGTGACGTGTAGAGGAGAAGCGCAGTGCAGAACATCATGCAGACACACGTCAAAGGCTTCAATTAAAAACAACATTCTTGAGGACTTTTACGAGCAAAGACATCTTGTTATGGATGAGGCAGGTCGAAGTAGGACAGCCTGTAAGATTCGAGCGAACAAGAGGGCCGCGATAATTATTTACATCTGTGGTGGGCAGGAAAGACCACATTAGGTTGCACTTCCGTCAGTAAACGACAGGAAGATGCGGCTCCACAGAGGCGGGACAGTCTTCAACCATCACTACCTAAAAACTTACCACCACCCAAAAAATTATGTTTAACCCATAGGGGTTCTGTGTGTTTGTTAGCACAAGGCCAAGTTATGAGTGGAGTGGCACGGTGGCGCAGTGGTTAGCACGTTCACCTCACAGCAAGAAGGTCCTGGGTTCGATTCCTGGGCTTGGGCGATTCTGTGTGGAGTTCGCATGTTCTTCCCTGTGCTTGCGTGGGTTTTCTCCGGGTACTCCGGTTTCCTCCCACAGTCCAAAAACATGCACAGTAGGCTGACTGGCTGTTCCAAATTGCCCCTAGGTGTGAGTGTGACTGTGAATATTTGTATGAGTGTTGGCCCTGTGACGGCCTGGTGAGCTGTTCAGGGTGTACCCCGCCCTCGCCCAGAGTTGGCTGAAATGGGCGCCAGCCTCCCCGCGACCCTTATTGGGATTAAGCGGCTAAGAAAATGAATGAAAGTTATGAGTGGATTTTCATGAAATTTCTACCAAAAGGTGAGACTTTGGACATGGAAGACTCCATTCAATTCAATTGGCGGTGATTCGATTTAAATTCTGGATCCAGGAATTTTTTTTTAAGATTCTTTAACATTGTGAGATTGGATGATTTTTTTGGAGGGAAGTGTGGTATTGCAGCAGGCCCAGCAGGGTCTAAGTTACTTGCAAAAAGTTATGCATGAATTTGTATAAAATTTCTACCAGAGGTAGGGAGGGCTTTAGAGATGATCCGCATCAAATTCTAAAATTGCACCCGGAGAGCAGTTGGGAGATAGGTACCTTGCTCAAGGGCACTTCAGCTATAAACGTAGAGGAAGGGAAGGTACTGCTCAAGCTCCTGCCACCACAAATTGTTTTCCTGCTGGTTCGGGAATCGAAACAGCAACCTTTAGGTCCCAAACCCGCTTTGCTAACTATTAGTATTTTTTTTTTCGTAAATATTTTGTACAAAACAGAAGACGATATAAGCAAACAAATATTGCATGTAATTGATGTCCAGATTCAACAAGAGTCACAATCATCCGATCTTAAAGCTCTTCTAATTTCACCCTGTGTCAGATAAATCTGGTTTACTGGTGGACTGAGAGACGGAGGGGGCAATTAATTATTCATACGGGTGATTTAGGGGTTGGTGGGGTTTTTGTGTTGATAATAAATCATAACATCAGTTGATGTATCTTTTATTATTACTATTACTATTCAGGTTGTCTTTTGTATCGTATTAAATTTGTTTGGCGGTCAGAAGCAATGACGTGTTACGAATAAATCAGAAAGGGGCAAATACTTTTTCACAGCACTCGCATACTTTCATACAGACACAGCTTGGACGTCAGATCACAGTGTTCTGATTTTCTTGTTTCCTTTCTGCTGTTGAACATCCACACGGATAAACAGACGAGCGTTCTTCAACTGGAACACATTCTCCAAGCGAAAGCTGACAACGGTTGCATTTCAAATTGGAGGATGAAAAATCTCCACAGAGTCTGGTGGGGGATGAAATCAGCTTATTAATGAAGTTTTCATGTGCTGAGTTTACATTCGTGGACAATTATCTCAAGGCCCTGGGAATGCAGCGTGGAAGCGCAGCTACTTCCTGCCCAGATCAGCATAAACAAGATAAGCAAGACGGCGCGGACCAGCGGATACTGAAGTCGCGACAGCCATGTCTCGGAGCGCTCTCTACCACAACCTCGCAAAATAACTCGCTTACCTTCAGCGCAGGTTTTCACGACGTACAAATCTTAGCTGGATTTAGGTACAATCTCTTCCATTTCTCTCGCTTGTTTCCTAAAAGTGGCGTCCCAGGTACCTCGTTCCTCTGCTGTTAAAACCTGTGTGTAACTGTACCGTCGGGCACCGTGCTTGTCCTGACTCGCTGGTGACACACACAAGGAATGTACAGGAATGCTCAGATGTCAATCTCAACCTCAATGGATCGCAAAAAGAAAAGCAGTACATGCCCTGCGACATGGCACACAAGGAACAAAACACAACGGAGAGCGCTTTCAAAGAAAAAGAAACACAATGAGGTTATATGTGATGTGGTCTGATGTCGTGCATGGTTACTGTTACCACCCCGACGGTGATTATTTTCCTTCCTCATCACACCTCATGATGTTTTACTTCTCTTATGCAGCATGATCGCATTTTTTTAAATATCTTATTTAACTGGATATTTTGCGTAATAGCCATTTATAGCCACGTTTAATGTTGGGAAACATCCACAAAAAATGAGTTCTTTACCGCTGTAAAACGTCCTCTCCATCAGCAGACGCTCTCATTTTCTGTTCTCATCAACCAACCAGAGATCACTTCTGTTCCCATTAACCAATCACTGATCACCGCTGTTCTCATCAACCAACCACAGATCACTACTGTTCACGTCATCCAACCACAGACCACCACTGCTCCCATCAATCACTCACTGATCACCACTGATCCAACCAACCAACCACACATATCAGCACTGTTCCCAACAACCAACCACAAATCAGCACTGTTCCCAACAACCAACCACAAATCAGCACTGTTCCCAACAACCAACCACAGATCACCACTGTCCCCAACAACCAACCACAAATCAGCACTGTTCCCAACAACCAACCACAAATCAGCACTGTTCCCAACAACCAACCACAGATCACCACTGTCCCCAACAACCAACCACAAATCAGCACTGTTCCCAACAACCAACCACAAATCAGCACTGTTCCCAACAACCAACCACA
>JBCNYH010000022.1:5321649-5334315 GCA_039654325.1 Tandanus tandanus | reverse complement strand
GATAGATAGACAGATAGATAGATAGATAGATAGATAGATAGATAGATAGATAGATAGATAGATAGATAGATAGATAGTACCTCCTCATAACACTACAAGAATATACAAGAATATCAGACAGATTTTGATAATTTCGCTCATGATAACTCATAAAAGCTGGCACGGTGATATAGTGGTTAGCATGTCTGCCTCACAGCAACAAGATCCTGGGTTCGAGTCCTGTTTCTGTGTGGAGTTTGAAGGTTCTACCTGTGCTTGTGTGGGTTTTTTTCTGGGCATTATGGTTTCCTCCCACAGTCCAAAGACATGCACATTAGGCTAAGTGGTTGTTTTAAATTGCCCCTAGGTGTGAGTGTGAATGTGTTTGCCCTTGTCTAACGTCTTGTTCAGGGTGTACCCTGCCTTCGCCCAGTGTTGGCTGAGATAGGCTCCAGCTTTCCGGTGACCCTAATAGCTGTATGCGGCTTGGCAGATAAGTGAGTGAGTGAGAAGATCGCCATCCGCTATATTGACTTTCCATATTTAGCTTACCCAGGTGCTTAAGTTGGCTTTTTATTTATTTATTTATTTATTTTTAAGGTTTATTAACATTAAATACATGTATTTCTTCTTTAATAATTGCTTTTTCTAGGTCAGGGTCATTGTGGATCCAGAGACTATCTTGGGTGTGAAGTGGGAAAACACACAGGATAGGTTGCAATGGTCTGGTGAGCTGTTTAGGGTTATGTTACCGTGTTGTCCAAGGGTTGAGCAGAAGAATTTAAATCATGAGAGCTGTGTTTTTTCCATGTTTAAAATAAGAACACGCAGCAGTATGTCCAGATTCTCTTGTTTTGAATAAAGCTATGTATAGTACTAGAGCTATATGCCGTATACTGATTTAGTATGTAGTACATATGAACAACAAAATCTGATTGGTCTGTTATCAGGAATTAAAAATCCTGAGTGGATAATGTTTGAATCAAAATAATGGACACTCACGGTCTGTCATAGTGAAAATCTCATTTCGGTTTGTCTTTCTTGTGTTTTTCGTGTAGTATATACTAAAACTCTGAATGCGTTACATTCTATCTCAAGGATTATTCAGCGACATCCACCTCACCATTGGTGCGTAATTGTTATTTGAATGATATAATTTATACATTATAAATTTTTGTTTGTTTTTAAAGCAGGTGAGTGGGAACATCTCTGCAGGTAGTATATAACTGGACTGTGTATGGCTTTGTCATATCTCGTACATAAACATGTCTAGTTGTATGTAAGGTTGTATACTGGGATGTACATTTCTAAAAATTGATGGAGGAAATAAATTAGATGAATCACTATGAGGTATTGATGAACGGTGGTGGGGTGTAATAAAGATAGCTGCATAGAAAATTGCCTATATCACCTATATACAATATTTTAGGTATAATCATGCTGCATAGAGATGATGCTGCTGTGAATTGGTTGTTACTGCGACAAATATAACCAAAAAGACCATCAAGAGTGCGCACTTTCATGAGCATGGCTGCTGCATGGAGATGCAGGTTTGAATGCATGCATGTGTATTAGAGTATGTTTTTATTAAGAACTAGAATTGTAAATTTAGATGATTTTATGTGCATTGATGGATTGTATTTTTGGGGCTATACTAGTGAATAAGGCTCTATTAGTATATTCAGAAAGAATCATTTTGTAAGCATGAAAATAATGTAGTTATGTTGATAAAGTGCCAGGAAGCCGTTTTTAAGAGGCATTTAAGGTCTCTGACTGCAAAGTCATCTCAGTGTTTGCACAATTATTAACTTATTATCAGGAAAAGTAGGTGTACACTATAGATGTTTGTGGCCCCATTATGTAAGACTGAGTGTGTATCTGAGATTAAAGCTCTCTTGAAATGAGGTTTAAGGTTTTAATTATGATCTATTACCTTATTTGAAGAATTTATTTTATTATTATTATTTTAGTAAAGACATGACTACATCTGGGTGGCATGGTGGCGTAGTGGTTAGCACGTCTGCCTCACCGCACGACGGTCCTGTATGTATGAACAGCTGTGTGTGTGTTGCCCTGTGATAGTCTGGCGCGCTGTTCAGGGTGTATCCCGCTTTTGCCCAGCGTGAGCTGAGGTAGGTTCAAACACACTCCATGACCCTAGTAGGATTAATCAGTTTAGCGAGTGAGTGGGTTAGATATCTATACTCACTGACCCAAAGATCAACAAGTTTTTTTTATTATTGATTAGAAAAAATTATATGGACACATAAATGCATGAAGGCACATTATATTCCACACAAATATAGTTCATGATACCTGGAAGTTTGCCCTGTGCAATCTCTTAATCGCAGTTACATATGCCAAAAAAAACATTTCTGTTGCTTAATTAAAGAACAAGATACCAGAGTCTTAATAGATACTTAAGTTTCTGTACCTAAAAGCTCTGTCATGTTCAGATAACCGCTGATTTGTGTGCAATAAAGGCTTTATTTCATCTCATTTCTGGACTGCTTTATACTTTATTAGTGTCACAGGATACCTGGAACCCATCCCAGCTGATTCCAGACGAAAGCAAAAACCATCACAGTGCAAAATACACATCACCATTCACAGTAACGTATTTATCATCATCATCATCTTCTTCTTCCGCTTGATCCAGGGATAGGTCCTCAGCCTTACACTTAGCTTTAAACTGTGCTACATTGAACAAGTCTGCTTCTTTCCTTGTTTGAATGTAGATTCCTTCTGAAGTGTCTTTGAAGGCCACCTGAAGCATGGCTGACAGATATAGTGAGAAAAGTGTAGGCGCAAGCACACACTCTTGTTTCACCCCGTTGGTTACCGAGAAGTCTTTAGACACTGAACCACTCATTGGAATGCTTCGATCAGGTTGACAAACTTCTCTGTGCAGCCATATTTCTTGAGTACCTGCCAAAGTCTTTGTCGGGATACAGTATCGAAGGCTTTGCTGAAATTGATGAAGACTACGTATAGAGGCATGTTCTGTTCGATGCATTTTTCTTGAACTTGTTTCAAGCAGAAAATCATGTCCAACGTACTTCTTCCATTTCTAAAGCCGCACTGGGTTTCCGGTAGTACATTCTGCAATGTGTTTACTGAGCCTGTTCTGAAGTACACGTGAGAGAATCTTCCCAACAATGGCTAGGAGTGTTATACCTTGGTTATTTCCACAGATTTTCAGGTCACCTTTCTTCCAGTCTTGAGGTGCTTTCTTGGCAACCCATATCTCTTGGATTAGCTTGTGCAGGCAGTTGAGTAGCTGAACACCACCAAATTTCCATACTTCTGCTGGAATTCCATACTTCTATTCCAGGAGCTCTACCAACCTGTGTTGACCTGAAAGCTGCCATAAGTTCATTGAGGTTTGGTGGTTCATCAAGATTTGATACTTGATACTTGATACTGGATGCTGCACTAGAGCTTCTTTATCCTCCTCGGCGAGATCTCCAGGGTTGTTTAGTAGTTGGTCAAAATGGTCTGCAAATCTGTCCAAGATCGTGTCTTTCTCCTGCAAAATCGTTTCACCATCCGGAGCCTTTGGTTGGATTAATCCTCTCAGTTTAGGGCCGTAGATTTCTCTCAAACCTGTAAAAATGTTTTCATGTCCTTCCTGTCTGCTGCAATTTGAAGTTCCTATGCTTTTTCTTTCCACCAGCATGACTTCATTTCTCTGGTGTACTTCTGTAGCTCCCTCTGAGCCTTTGAGTATTTCTTCTTCTTCGATCTTCTGTTACACTGTAGATTTTCCTGCCTCGCTGCATTCCTTGCATTTAGTAGTTTCTTCAGATGCTCATCATGTTCATCAAACCAATCCTGATGTTTCCTCTCAGGATGGCCTAAAACACCGCTTGCAGTTTGATACACCGTACCCTTCAGTGTCGACCATTTCTCTTCTATGTCTTTCTCTAAGTTGTTACTTTCCCAATCTTTCAAGTTTTCATCCATTTCCTTTGTAAGTTCTTACTTCTATCAGTCATTCAGTGCTTTAGCGTCCAGTCTCCGCAGAGGCTTTGTACCCATCCTGCAGTGCTGTTTCCGTCTACTAATCCTTAGTCTAGATCTCAGCATAACATGATCAGTACCACAGTCTGCACCTCTCATTGCTCTGGTGTCCAATACATTTCTTATGTCTCTCTGCCTTATTATGATGTAATCTAATAGGTGCCAGTGCTTGGATCTTGTGTGCATCCATGTCTTCTTGTGTGTGTCCTGGTGCTTAAGTTCACCATTAGCATTGCACTTGCCTACTCCATGACTGCCTAGTACTCCTTTCCATTTCTCAGTGTCTCAGTGTTAAAATCTCCAATGAGTATCAGCCTGTCACCAGACGGTACATGCCTGATTATCTCACATAAATCACTGTAGAACTCCTCCTTCACCTCCTCTGTGTTGGTCATTGTTGGAGCATACACACTGATGAACGTGGCATACATCTTCCTTTGTCGTGGGAGTCAGGATATTGACTAATTTCATAGTCAATATCCTGTCATTGACTGGCACTGGTTCATCATCAAGCATTGCTGCTTTCTCCTTTCTAATCCTGCCTACTCCTGCTTCTCTTCTTTCTTGAGTTGATTTCCCCACTCCAAAAGTATAGATAGATAGATAGATTTAAAATGTACCTACGATCTTCCAGACTATCATAACCAGGCAATCTTGTTTCACTAAGTGCAGCTATGTCTACATTGTACCTGCTCATTTCCAAGGCCACAAGCGCAGTCTGTCTTTCTGGATTCTGTGATGTTGATCTGTCCAGCAGAGTGCGTACATTCAATTCTGCTACACACAAGGCTGCTGTTTTCCTCTTCATCTCCCATCCTGCTCCTAGCATACTTCTTGCTGCCTGTCGGAGTGTGAACAGATCAGCGTGGACCTTGTTAACCCGGGCGACGTCCGAGCTGGTATGAGCTGTTTTCTGACTGACCATTTCATGAAACTGCTTGCAAATATTTGAGTACCGCTAGCTTTTGCTGGACTAGCAGCACATTCTTGGCAGAGTTATTATCAGTGGCAAGGACAGGCCAAGACAAACTGACTCCAGTATTTGTTGCAGTGACTGACCAGGTGATAGGTTTGTTTATCTCTGCTCTTTGTGTAGTGGATGTCACGGTGCACCAATTGCCAGTAGTCCACCACAGACCTTGGGGCAGATGGGGCAGATGTGTTGATTATCTGCCAGGATGTCCAGTCTCACCAAGGGGAGCTTGAAGTAGTCCACCACAGACCATGTGACATATTGTTTTAACTTCTGCCAGGATGCCCAGTTCACCCTCCACGCCCTCAGAAGGGCGGGGTTGCCGGTTAAGTTGCCGACTACTGACCCATGCAACAAGTAGTGCCAGGTTTCATGGTCATCTGGTAGCAAGCAAAACAATGCCTCACCTCGTCAGGTGCTAGGGTGTCTTTAAAGTGAGAAGCAGAATCTTAAAATCAGTGCAGTATTTAACAGGGAGCCAGTGGAGTTCCTGGAGGACAGGAGTAACATGTTCTGTGGAGGTGGTTCTGGTAATGATACGAGCAGCTGCATACTGGACCATTTGAAATTTATGGAGACGTTTATGAGGAAGACCAGTTTAGCAGTAGGGAATTTGAGATGTAACTAAAGCATGAACAAGAACAGCAGTAATATGAGTACTGAGGCATTGACGTATGTGAATGATATGCCGTAATTCAAAATATGCATATCGGATGATATTGTTGTTGAAGTATAACGTACTGCCAAGGATGACATCCAAACTCTGAGAAGAAGGAGCAACAGTGACATTATCAATAATTAAATAGAAACTGTCAATTTTGGTTCAAGCAGTTTTATCAATAAGCAGGACATCTGTTTTATCACTGTTTAGCTTGAGAATGTTAGAGGATAACCAAAATTTAATCTCCAGAAGACAGAAAGGGACAATGGTGGAAGGACAGAATTAGGTTTGGCAGACACGTAGAACTGGGTGTAATCAGCACAACAGTGGAACTGAACACCAGATATCCTGAAAATATTACCAAGAGGCAGGAGGTAGATAATGAATAGAAGAGAGCCTAGAACAGAGCTCTGGGGCACACCACTAACAACTGGACAAGACTGTGATCTAAATTGTTGTAGTGTAACAAACAGAGTGTGATCCAAGAGATATGATTTAAATCAGGTAAGGTGGTGCAAATGATGCCCATAGATGCTAAATTTTCAGGACGAACTGTATGAGAAATGATATCAAAGACTTAGCTAAGGTCAAGGAGTCCTAATATGGTAAGGAACCCAGAATCAACTGCCATCAGCAGGTCATTCGTGGATTGCAAAATGAAAAAAATCTAATTGCAACTGCTCAGACAGATAAGGTAAGGGTTAAACACAGCTGCAAGAGTTTTCTAGTGTAAGAGATATCAGAGATATGATAATTACTCAGGATATTGGGATCTGCACCTTTTTTCTTCATTATTATGAATTGGGGTTAAAGCAGTTGTTTTGAGAGATAAAGGCCAGAAACAAGGGAGGAATTTATGAGGTCAGTTATTTCAGAGGAATGGGAGGGAAAACAAGCTTTTATCAGATGGGTAAGAATGTAGTGCATTGCATACAGTGGGTTTAGAAGAGAAAAAACTCCTTTCAAAATATTCACATTTTGTTGTTTTGCAGCCTTAAATGAAGACACACACACACACACACACACACACACACACACACACACACACACACACACAATTCCAGCTGCATTCATGCAATGCAACCTATAACACTCACTCATTTGCCAAACCGCTTAATCCTACTACAGTTCGAGGGGAGGCTGGCGACTACCTCAGCCAACATTGGGTGAAAGCGGGGTACACTCTGAACAGCACCCCAGACAATCACAGGGAAACTCACAGCTATTTTCACTCACATTCACTCCTAGGGGCAATTTGGAACAGCCAATTAGCCTAATGTGCATGTCTTTGGACTGTTGGAGAAAACCAGACTACTCAGAGGAAGCCCACGATTGCCCCAACAATTTCTCCCTCTATTTTGACAAATGCCCCAGTCCCTCTTGAAGAGAAAAACCACCACAACATGATTCTACCACCACCATGCTTTACTGATGAGTAAGCTGTATTGGATAGTAAGCTGTATTGGCTTTCTGTTGGATATACTGTATTGTTTGTCACTGAGGACAAATAGTTCAATTTTAGACCCATCTGACCAAACAGCTTTTTTTCAATTTGGCCTTAAAATCTTCAAGGTATATTTTGGTAAAGCTCAATCAAGACTTAGCGTTTTTCTTGCAACCCTCCATTACGAGCCGCAATTATGGAACTTTTGTGATATTATTATCAAATTAAAACAATAACCACTCTTTGCCAAAATTTACTGCAACTGCTTCGTTAAACTCTTTGTAGCCTCTGTTACCAGTTTCCTCCTAAATCTTTCATCATCCAGTTTGGAGGGAGGGCCTGATCCAGAAAGGGTCCTCGTAGTACCAAACACTTTCCCCTTCATGATTATGGGCTTTACTGTACTCCTAGAGACTGCCTTAAATAAAGCCTTTTCATTTTATTGTATTCATCTCCTGACTTGTGCCTGTCCTCAACTTTGTCACAAAAACCTTCTGACCTTCTGACAGTGCCTTGCCACCTGTGATTTGATTGTTTGCTTTCAGTTACACTTCCAATGACTAGAATGCTTCAAGAACAACTATTTTAATGGTTAACTAATCCAAATTGATTATAATTGATCACAGGTAGAAGCCAATTAGCTTAAGCGTGCAATGGAGAAGGTGATTTGTTACACGTGATTGAGTTTGTTATTTTTAGGTGAGGAAGGTCCATCGCACGACCACACACACAACTATTAAGACTTACAATCACACTAAGGGGCAATTGGAACAGCCAATTAGCCAAATATACGTCTTTGCACTGTGGGAGGAAACCAGGGTACCTGGAGGAAACCCACGTAAGCACGGGGGGACATGCAAACTCCACACAGAAACACCCTCGCCACGCCTGGGACTCAAATCCAGGACATTCTTACTGTGAGGCTCTACAACACCATGCCGGAATGCATAAATACAGTGTGTGTGTGTGTGTGTGTGTGTGTGTGTGTGTGTGTGTGTGTGTGTGTGTGTGTGTCTTTATGCTGCAAAGCAACAAAATGTAAATCTTTTAAAGGGGAGTCTTTTCTGTACGCACTGTATGAGATGGGAGAGTATCAGTTGGTTGCAGGATACTCTTTACAGTATTAAACAATATTCGTGTGTTACCTTTGCCAGATTTAATTAGGTTCAAATAATAGGCTGCTTTGTCTGTAGAGAGGGCATCCTTATTATAGTATATGTGTACATCACAGCGGCATTCCAGACGTTGACCCTCCGCCTTGAGTTATACAATCTCCTGCCCAGTTTTCTAGTCATCCCTGTGGGCACTATGGTCAAAAGTGCACAACAGGAACCAGTCTAAGGATCCATTTCCTCCATACTGCCACACAACAGAGATGTGCCTTTCACATTTTAATATGAATGTACACACCCTCTTTCTGTATTGTATTTAAAATGATTTAAAGTAATGAGCTATTTAAAGAAAACCTCACAGTTAAATCAGTATAGAGTAAGCTGATTCAGCTGTTGGGTGTGTTGGGTAGCGCCTTGTCAGTGTGCACCCTCTGTAGTCCTGGACTTGCTTCATTATGGTCAAAATGAGTCAAAACAGGCATCGGGAGTCAAAGTCCACTTATGTTAACATTAAATACTTTCCTTTCAAAACCTGCCCAGAAGCCTCAACACACTAGAGCTGCCTATAATCAATATTATATAACTAACTAACTTGTTGATATTTGGGTCAGTAAGTGTAGTCATGTCTTTACTGAGATAAAAACACAAGTAATAGATCTAAAACTAAAACCTTACACTTTATTTGAAGACAGCACTAATCTCATAATGGGGCCACAAACATCTGTATGTTGTAGTTGTCCTGATAATAAGTTAATAATTCTGCAAACTCTGAGATGACGTTGTAGTCAGAGACCTTAAATGCCTCTTAAGAACTGCTTCCTGGCACTTCCAAGCATTAGGTCTAAGTTATATACACATATCCACTGGCACACTCAGGAATACACACTTTTTCCATGGTAATAATTAAAAAATTATGTACACACAGGCACACTCACAGGGGCAGTGGTGGCCCAGTGGAAGGGTGCTGGATTGCTGATCTGAAGGTCTGGGGTTCAAGCCCCACTATCAGCGGGTTGTCACTGCTGTCCCCCCAGTGCTGCTAACTGGGTTATCAAAGGCTGCCATGTCTCTTTCTGTCTATGGTGAGAGGCATGTAAAAGAACCATTGCTGACTTTCGTCCAGAGTAGGCTGCATTGCCGTCAGCGTGTTTCTGTCCTGCAATGGCCTGGCGAGCTGTCCAGGGTGTACTCTGCCCTCTCCCAGAGTCGGCTGGGATGGGCGCCAGCCTCCCCGCGACCCTAATTAAGATTAAGCGGTTCAGAAAATGAATGAATAAAGGCACACTCACATTCAAAAGACAAGCTCTTATTCAAATTATTGTATTAAAAAGTCAGAAAAATACGACTTATCAATCTATACACACAAGGATGTATAAATTAAGTAAATCACTAGTTCTTATTAAAAACACACTTTAATACCCAACCATGTGTACAAACATGCATCTCCATGCATGCATGCTCAGTAATATGGTGCTTCATCATGTATGTTTTGATTAAAATTAAAACGATTCTGCCTAAAAATGTGAATATTTTCTTTCACTCACTCACTTACTAATTTGCCGAATCATTTAATCCTATTAGGGTCACAGGAAGACTGGAGTTTATCTCAGCCAACATTGGGTGAAGGTACACTCTAAACAGCTCACCAGACCATCTTAGGGCCAAGAGACACACACAGATACACACAGCCGTTCACAGTCATGTACACACCTAGGGGCAATTTGGAGCATGCCTTGGGCCTTGGAGAACATGGGAGTACCCGAACGAAACCCACGCCCATGCCCTTGCTGAACCCAGGACTGCTGTGAGGCCACCATGCTGCCCTACTTTGTTTCAAACTTTATAATATATAGTATATAGGTAATATAGGCATGTTTTACAATAAAACTTGCTATTGCACCCATTACCATAAGTAGATGAACACCTCCATCTAGTTAATTTTATTTTGTTAGTTATTATAGTTGTATAGTAAGTGCCATTCCAACGTACAATTTTGCATTCAAACTGGACTTGCTTTATGTCTAAGACATGACAAAGCCAAACACCGTATATATAACCTTCAGAGATATTCCCACCTTAAACACAAATCTTTGATGCAGAACCTCCTTTACTATACATAACCTTAATCGAACTGAATTAATTCATATATATTGCTTCTTATTCATCTTCAACGGGACCAAAAACACAGCTCCTATAATTTTAATTCTTCTGCTCAGACCCCTTTTTGATAGAAGACTTTTGAACTTTGTTTCTTACTTCCTCTCATTAGGACTGCCATGCTTGTGCAGCGGGGAAACAAGGAGATCCATTATACAGATTACAAGGTTTAATGTACACATTAAGGCAGACAAATATCAAAGTTCAAGTTCATAAACAGTAAGCCTGCACAGATCAAACGATCAGACGATCAGATGGACAACACAGCAGAGATAATCCAAATGGAAGGTCAAAGAATCAGACAGATACCATACACGGTAATACTATATCAAAGGCAAGGCAGGCAATTGAAAAGTGATAACAAAACAGGTCATACACAGAAAACACTATCAGTAAACATAAGACTTGGTACAGAATGGAAATGAGTGACAGAGCAATACTTTAAAATTGTGAATGTGAGCAGAGTCCTTATAGAGGTGTAATTAAGAACAGGTGTACTGGAGATCTCTGCCCATTTAGGGGGAGAAAAAAAACGTTTAGACGTCTCTAGCTGGGTGTTTTCTGCTCTTTGTAGAGTCCTGTGGAATAAGATACAAGACACTGGATATAAATTTGGAAAAACCACCCCCAAAAGTGACACAATGAAAAGCTGTAGAGTTCATAGAGACTATGACCGAAGGACGCAACCAAACAATGTGTACACATGAGAGGTTCTTCATTTCAAAAACATGCACATTAGGCTAATTGGATATTCTCGATTGCCCCTAGGTGTGAATGTGAGTGTGAATGATGTATGTCTGTGTTGCCCGGCGATGGTCTGGTGCGCTGTTCAGGGTGTACCCTGCCTTTGCCCGGAGATGGCTGGGATGGGCTCCAGGGATAAAGTGGTTTAGAAAATGAGTAAATGAAATAATATAATATTTTGTTCAGAGTTTAAGAAGTAGAAACAAATGCATTTTTAAAGGCAGGCACAAGCAAAAGGGTGGTGTGGTGATAGGCTGGGGACCAATTTGTGTGGAGTTTGCTGTCCTCATGTCTGCGTGGGCATATCATAAGTGAAGTAGATGAGGTCAGTGCTACCTGTGAGGTTTTGTTTTCCAGTGTTTGTTAAGCATAGTAGAAGGAAGAGAGAGAGAGAGAGAGAGAGAGAGAGAGAGAGAGAAAGAAAGAAAGCTCCCAGTCTCCTTCCAGTTCAGGTTATGGCCACTGCTGATACTGATATTTGGAGCACTAAACAAGTAGAAAACAGTGGATTTGTGTTATGGCACTATTGCATAGTTACTATTTGCATGGGCAGCAGTGAACCACAGGGTTTGCTATTGGAAATTTTGTTGGACCTGAGGACACTTCGAGAGTTCAATCCTAAGGAAGGCTCTCAGTGAGATTAGAAGATGTGTAAACGGTAAAAAAAAAATGCAAATACCTCAGTATGTAGGTGAATCAGCAACAGTCTGAAACAAACACACTGCAAGGGTTGTTTGTCCCACTGTATTCACATTAAAACAAGGTTAAAGGGGAATTCTGAAAGCTCATCACAAGAAACCTTTTGGAATTTTGCTTATTTTGTCTTGATTACCTTTTACCAAGTGTGAGCCCTTCCTCTTCCAAGAGATATCACACTCTACTTCCTCCACATTGTTTCTGTACACAGACAGGTTGACTTTTGTATACATTTTTAATACAATGTAAAGGAAATATATATGTTTTTAAAAAATCGTCACTGACTTTTTAATTATGTATTGGGACTGTTTGCCAGATATGTGAAAACTTATTTATTAATATCATTTTGTTAATAGCCTTTTATTAAGACAAGGAGCAGATCAGAGGGTCTTAGACATAGAGAGTTCTGGTAAACTGTGATGTTTGGATGCTGTCACTCTCACATGCTCACCCAGGTCCCTCGACGGTGGAGTGGCTGATTGCCTTATGTCACAGGGTGCCCTCATGTCTGTTTTCTTGTCTGTTTGTTTTTTTGTTTTTTTTAACGGCACTTGACTGCACTAGTGCATTAGCGTAATTTTTTGGTCTGGAGTTCTCTGCTTTGGCATATGGACTAGGACGGACATACACACACATACACACACATACACAAAATATATGTATTTTTTATCTTATGTCTGTCTTCCTTCTGGTTCTCTCTTTTTAGTTATGCTGTCATAGTCAGTCATGCCGGAGTCCCAGCTTGCGCTCAGCACTAATACACTCTCTTCTTTAACCATTGCACAGTTATACCTGACAACCTCTCTCTCTCTCTCTCTCTCTCTCTCTCCCTCTCTCTCTCTCTCTCTCTCTCTCTCTCTCTCTCTCTCTCTCTCTC
>JBCNYH010000022.1:5262480-5288281 GCA_039654325.1 Tandanus tandanus | reverse complement strand
TATATATATGAGACCCTGCCTGACTCTAATAGCAGGATCAAACAGTTCAGCTGATGACTGAGTGATATAAATTGTTTATAGCAACTAGCTATGCCAGTCTGAGGGTGGACTTAGCCAGGGTTAACAGAGTGATGGTAAACTTCACCAGCAAAGTCAAGGAATCAACAACATCCCACTTAGGTCGACCTGGGCTCTCTGAGAGGTGTCTTCAGACTGTCAAGTGGACTGTGAAAAATAATCCCGTAGGAAAGCAACTGACGTTACAGAGAATGTGTGTGTATACATATACATATATATATATATATACACACACACACACACACACACACACACAAATAAAAATGGATATACATTATATACATTATACCTACTCAAAAAGATATATGGATTACTCTGAGCAATAATGTGTGTGGCTCAATACTGACATCTGGAGCATGATTTAGGAAAAACACACAGAATTTGTACATTCTCATATATATTTTTTTATTTAGTTTTGAGTAATAATAGAATATTGAACATTTCAGACAGTACCCAATTGAATACACCTTTTTGAAATGGATTTATTGCTTACCAATTTTGCCAGTAATGCTGCTGTTATAGGCACCTAATATTTCATCAAGGCTAGCTACATGACGTGATGTTAAATTGAAAAGAAGGTATCAGTCAGTCAGATACTCTTGTGATTTAAACAACCACAAATGATCTTTTGCCAACCCGTGTGTCCTAGAAACAATTCTCAAGAGGCTATTGATTGAAAAAAAGAGAGAGAGAAAAAGAATAGCTAGCTGACAGTCTGGTGCCTGTGTGTATGTGTATATGTAACATGAGCTACTTTAAACTGCAGGTATTTTGTACAGTTGTTCATAGAGGCACTCAGTGGTGCTAGAAAGTTCACACAACACCATCGGCCAAAAGAAAAGAAAAAAGAAAAGAAAAGAAAAGAAAGAAGTACAGCATAGCCCAAGGCGTTAAAGTATTCTCTGCTTAAATACAATCATAGCTCTGCTGAGAATGAGAAACAGGTAAACATGTCAGAGGATACATTATCTGTATATTTTCTCTAATCAAATTGTGAGGAAAAAAAGAAAAGAAAGAACGAAAGAAAGAAAACACAACGGACAATAAACCCATGCTATAGGCTTTAAATATTTCTAGTATATGCATATAATCTTATTACCTCATTTCCTGTTACTAAAAGCTTTTCTGCCATTGATTGATTAACAGAATACATGGGAAAGAGCCTTCCATATCCAAATACAGCACAATAAGAAAATACTATACAGACCTCTTCTCATATGTAACCCTGCGACACTACTAATTACATCAATTTAAATATGAATATTAATAATAATCATCATAATAAAAAAAGTGTACTGACAAGTCGAGTGGTTTTGGTTATTTGAGAATTACCGTGTGTATGGAGTTCACCGTGCTTACAACGTAGCTATATCAAAAATGTTGGATGGACACAACCATGTAGCTGAGTTTCATATTCTAGTGAGAAATTGTATATAGAAATGATACAAACACATAAAATACAAACTCCAAAGCCATACAAGGTCATTATATAAATCAATACAAACCATACATTTTTTTTGTACATTGTATATAAATTATAGATAGAAATGAGTCTAGAATACAGATAGAGAACAATATACATACAGATGTATGTTGCATCTACATATCTACACAATTACACTGAATCGGCTTATTCGAAACGCTCAGCTTTCCTCTATGGATCATTCTGGAGATTGTTAAACGATTTTGTCCATCTCAGTTGCGTTTGGTCGGGACTAGAGTCTTCTTTCTGATAGAGTTCTCGTTGATACCCTGGAAGCCTTTTCCTTCCAAGTGCTCTTGGGTATCTCATCGCTATCTGTAGACGTCTGTGTGGTTTGCTTGATTGTAGTGCTCTTGGGGATGTGCGTAGGTTTTCTTTCCGAGCGCTTTCTCTCTTTTCTTTGAGATATACACTTCCAGGTTGTCATGGGTGCACTCGGAGCGTCACGTTTTTTATCATCCGCTTCGTCGGTTTCCTGCTTTTGACCTCCAGGGACGGACGCGTATTGTATTAATTTGTTTGAGGAACTTGTTTTTTTCTCCTTGCGCAGCTCGGCGAAGGCTGTCTGGGTCATGCTGGGATTGAGTTTTGACCGGTGCATGTGCAGACTAGAGCTGATTGTAGGAATCTGAACCATCTGGATCCCCCCTATGGGGATCATAAGGCTGAGGCTGGAGCTTGGAGTCTGGGGTTGAGAATGCAGAGGCAGGTGGCTGAGCACTCGTTGGCTTTCCCTGGCCTGCCCGTGCCTGAAAAAGAGCAACTCGGCCTGGTGCTCTCTTCTCTGAGCTCGACTCATCTTCTCCTGGAAGGCAAACAGAAGGGCATTTGTGAGGCAAATTGCTATATCAGGCGGGTATTGCTTCACCACTGCTATTTTGATAGAACTAAAAACAGCCGTCTTCTTTATTTCAGGTAAGGGGAACATTATTTATACATGAAATAATACCATGAATTGAATCTTAGAAACACAAGTACGACCCAAGTCCAAACCCATTTTGTCATACCAACAGAGGTTAAACATGTAGATGTTTGGGTGTGGCGGTAATGAAGTAAATTGCAATGGCCTGCTTTCTTAATAAAGGCATAAGTCCAAAATAACAGGCTGTGTACTTTTGGTATCAGTATATTTGTTTTGGAATGGCTGGTTAGGATAGATTTGGCTACGTAGCCCAGAAATTGCAGTGTGCATAAATAAAAACTGCCTTACTATATGGGGAGTAAAGTAAACTTGGAAACATGGACATCTCTTTACCCCTGTACCTTTTCTGGCAACAGTAATAATGAATAATTTATTCATTCATTCATTTTCTAAGTTGCTTAATCCTAATTAGGGTTGCGGGGAGGCTGGCACCCATCTCAGCCGACTCTGGGCGAGGGCGGGGTACACATTGAACAGCTTGCCAGACCATCGCAGGGCACACACACACACAACTATTCATAGTCACATTCACACCTAGGGGCAATTTGGAACAGCCAATCAGCCTAATGTGCATGTGTTTGGACTGTGGAAGGAAACCGGAGTACCTGGAGGAAACCCCTGCAAGCACAGGGAAAACATGCAAACGTCACACAGAAATGCCCTCGCCCAGCCTGGGACTCGAATGCAGGACCTTCCCGCTGTGAGGTGGATGTGCTAACCACTATGCCACTGTACCGCCCCTAAATGTACAGTATACCGAAAAGAAAAAGAGTTTAGCACTATTGCAGGTGTCACTGATAAATTAAGTCGACAATGATCTTTATTCTCATCACATCCATACAGTATATGGTGGGCAGGACACAGTGGGATGAAAAAGTTTCTCCTGGATCCAAGATACTGTATAAGATACACTTTCAGGGGAAAAAATTAATCAAACTATGCATTTTTGGAACAAATTTCTTTACCTTGGGATTTGCATGATTGTATATTGTACTGTACCTTTAAATGTCTGACATTGCTGGTTCTATTTAGAAGCTTGCTCTCAGGTTTGTGTCAGTTGTGGAAGATAACCAAATAATGACAATTAAAAAGAAATTTACAACATTTTGAGCACCAATCAATCAATCAATAAACTTTCATTTATAAGATAGCCAGGACGAACCCAAAGTGCTTTACTGTCATCTATTCATTTTCTAAGCCGCTTAATCCTAATGAAGGTCGTGGGGAGGCTGGCTCCCATCTCAGCCGACTCTGGGCGAGGGTGGGGTACACCCTGGATAGCTCACCAGGCCATCGCAGGGCCAACACACACAACCATTCCCTCTCACACTCACACCTAGGGGTAATTTGGAACCACCAATCAGCCTACTGTGCATGTTTTTGGACTGTGGGAGGAAACCAGAGTGCCCAGAGGAAACCCACACAAGCACGGGGAGAACATGCAAACTCCACACAGAAATGCCTCAAGCCCAGGAATCTAACCCGGGCGTTCTTGCTGTAAGGCGGACGTGCTAACAGCTACACCACAGTGCCGTTGGTGCTTTACTATAAAAAATAGAATTAAACGACACAAATCAAACATAAACTTATAAGATCAATATTAAAGACGTATTAGTTTAAATTTCAGATCATATATTAAAATCTTTTTATGACTTTTTTTATGAGCAACACACACACAGCCATTCACACTCACACTCACACCTATGGGCAATTTGTCTTTGGATTGTAGGAGGAAACTGGAGTACCCGGAGGAAACCTACACAAGCATGCAACCTCCACACACAAACACCCTCAGTGAGGCCGGGACTTAAACCCAGGACGTTCTTGCTGTGAGGCAAACATGCAAACCCCTACGTCACCGTGAGAAAGTACAACAGATGCAGCACTTTTCCTTTTTATTTCATTCTAACCTGCAAGTATCAACCAACAAATATTAGGAAATTGTGACCACAATATTATAAGGGGGCAGCACTGTGGTGTAGTAGTTAGCACATCTGCTTCACAGCCAGAAGGTCTTGGGTTCAATTCCTGGGCTCAGGGTGTTTCAGTGTGGAGTCTGTATGTTCTCCTCCTACGGGTTTCCTCCGGGTACTCCGATTTCCTCCCACAGTTCAAAGACATGCACATTAGGCTAACTGGCTGTTCTAATTGACTAGGTGTGAGTGAGAGTATGAGTGGTTGTGTGTGTTGCCCTGGTCTGGCAGGCTGTTGTTCCACGCCTTCACCCAGGCACCAACCTCCCTGCAACCCTAGCAGGATTAAGCGTTCAGGCACATGAGTGAGTATGTGAGGCTTATGAGGTTGCATCTTATTTGAGAATGGTTTTTTTTTTTTATTAGATTCTGTTTCAAAGGAACATCCATTTCTAATTAGTGAACTCAACATGACTGTTAAGATCCAGCTGTGCTTTCTGGATGAATGTCACATGCTGTCTCGGTCAAATAGTAGGCATGGCAAGAAGCCAAAATAAGCAAACAGAAATAAAACTCACCAGCTTGTTCTTTGTGGTAACTGTACTGGTTGATGTCTTTGTTGAATCTCTGTGTCTGCAGGCCCTCTGTTGTACAGTCACACTGACCCCAAAACTGGAGCTTTGTGGACTGCTTGGAGACATGGGATATATAGGAGAAATGGCTCGAATTGGGGACAGGTGTCTTAGTGAGAAAGGTGAGACAGATTGGTTAGATGGGGAAAGAGAGGACACGCAGGGAGATGGAGAAAGGCTAAGCCGGGGTGAGAGACAGCGTAAAGGAGACACGTCCCGTCGTTGGGAGCATGGACGACTAGGGGATAAATGAACTCCAGGGGAAAGACTGCATACGGGGCGAGAAGTCATCTCTGTATATGAAGATGTGATTGGACTCGGCTGTGTGGACTCATTTGTTTTCGTCAAGGCTGCAGGATTTGATGTTGACCGACATCCTGGACCTTCATTGCAGACAGATATTCTCACAGATGAGGCAGAGGATTGCGAGGTCTCCTCATCAGCATCCTCATTGTCGTCCTCTTCCTCATCTGTGTCCTCAGCATCTGAGAACTGGTGCTCCTCAGCAACCACTGGCGCAGTGAAACGTTCCTCAGCACCACCTACATGAAAAAACAAAGCTGAATTTCCTTAGTTGTATTTCTTTTATTGGTTTTGTACATTTTGCTGTGACATTGTGAAAGATCGCTGGTTTGCAAGCACCTCCTTCTTCTGTGTCTGGCTCACTCAGCACAGGACCAGGAGCGGTCCCCTCAGGACAACACTTTCCATGAGCCTTTGACTTCATATGTTTGGTTAGATTCCCTATAGGATACATGGTGCAAGAAAAGAAAAAAAACAAACAAACCAAGGCTTATTGTTGCGGGGGGATTATCATTCATTCGTTCACTCATTCATTTACTTTGGAGCCTATCTCAGCTGACTATTGGCAAAGGTAGCATACACCCTGAACAGCTCGCCAGTCTGTTGGAGAGTCAACACACACTCACACCTGTGGGCAAGTGGAACATCCAATTAGCCTAATGTGTATGTCTTTGGATTGTGGGAGGAAACCAGAGTACCCGAAGAAAGCCCTGGCAAGCATGGCAAAAACATGCAAACTCCACGCAGAAACGCCCGAGCCAAGTGTGGGAGTCGAACCCAGGACCTTTTTGACCACTATGCCCCCATGCTACCCAGGATTCTTCTTATTTATAACATTAGATTTATTAATATCTAATAATATTTGTAGATATTACATTTGTAACGGTTATGTCAGCAGAGTGATTCACATTTTAAATGTATTTCTTCAGATTTTTATTTTTGCTCATATGTCACAATTTGTAAATATTTAACCAAATATAAAGTTTTTAAACTGGAAAATGGGTGCCACAGTGGCGTAGTGGTTAGCACGGCACGTCCACCTCACAGCAAGAAGGTCTTGGGTTCGAGTCCCAGGCTCGGGAATTTCTCTGTGTGGAGTTTTAATGTTCCCTTGCTTGCGAGGGTTTCCTCCAGGTATTCTGGTTTCCTCCCACAGTCCAAAGACATGCACATTAGTCTAATTGACTGTTCCAGACATATTGCCCATTGGTATATGTGTGAGTGGGAATGGTTTTGTGTGTGTGTGTGTGTGTGTGTGTGTGTGTGTGTGTGTGTGTGTGTGTGTGTGTGTATTGGCCCTACTATGAACTGGCGAGCTGCAGGATGCACCCTTCCTTCGCCCAGTGTTGTCTGAGATAGGCTCCAGCCTCCCCACGACCCTAGTAGGACTAAGCAGTTTGGCAAATGAGTGAGTGAGTGAACTGGAAAATAATTAAAATGACATTATATTTTCTTACAGAAAAAAAAACTTGCATTACAATTAAATACTGTATGCACGTGCAAATAATGTGCATCAGTATAAGAATGTTTAGACTTTCTCATCTTGCATGTGGTTGGCTATAAGGCATAACAGAAGAAGATTCCAATATTCCAGTAAGTATTAGCACCTAAATTACTGTCTCAGGTACAACTAATCCATCTCATAATACATGCAGTGCAGCATAAAGAAACTGTTAGACTATAATATAATGGACATCAACAGATTACCTTTGGTTTTGAAAGCAAAGTTGCAGTGCTGGCAGACGTAGGGCCGAGCATCAGTGTGTAGTCTGATGTGTTTCCGCAGCATGCTGGGCTTTTTACAGCGGATCCCACACTCCTCACACACATACCGGCCTCTCCCACGTCCCCGCACGTACACGTACTCCTCACTCGACCTGTAGCTAAAAGAGCATGTTCAGTCATTTAAAACACTGAAGAAGAAATTAGAGCTAGACCAATTACCGATTAGCAAAGATGAGATAGAAATAAATTATTCAACTTGTATATTTTGATATCAGAATAGGAATCCTGACAGCTAAGCGGTATAATGGCTGGATGGATATATATTTTAAACATGATGACACTACTGCTTATGAATTCTTCATATACCGAAAGTCAGCAAGTTGTTTTGTATGGATAGCTTAATGACATGTCTAAAAATATTAGGTAATAAAATGTTTTTGTTTTTTTGTATGTAACTTTGAAGTAAGGGGACTCGATGTGGGATTACTAATTAATTAATTAATTCTTACAAATATTCATTCCATCATTTTCTAAGCCACTTAATCCGAATTAGGGTCCACCTCAGCCCATGGTGCCCATCTCAGCCAACTCTGGCCGAGGGCGGGGTACACCCTGAACAGCTTGCCAGGCCATCGCAGGGCCAACCCACACACACGACCATTCACACTCACACTCACATCTAGGGGCGATGTTTTTGGACTGTAGGAGGTAAATGGAGTACCCGCAGAAAACCCACGCAGGCATGGGGAGGACATGCAACCTACACAGAGAAAAGCCTGAACCCGGGACTCGAACTCAGTGCAATTTAATTTTCATATTCCATATAATCCTTTTTCTCTCTCTCTTTCGGCGCTAAGTGTCCCATTCTTGTGTTGTCTTTTTCTTTTTAGTTCTGTAGTTGCACTGTACTGTCTGTAACAGTCTTGCACTGTTCGCACATAGATGCACACTTTGCACTTTATGTGGCTAGGACAAAGTTTTAAACTGGTCCCAGCTCTGTGTTGTTTTTGTTGTACGAACTTTGACTGGATCCTTCTTCAATGTTTATGTAGCACCTGGTCCTGGAGAAACGTTGTTTCGTTTCACTATGTACTGCGTCAGCTTTATGTGGTTGAAATGACAATAAAGCCTCTTGAACTTGAACTTGAAAAATGAGCACTGACCGGTGAAGTAAATAACTTGATTATCTCATTACAGTGGCACCTGCCAAGGAATGCGACGTATTAGACAGACAGTTTACAGTTGTTTTCAAAGTTAATGTCTGGAAGAATGGAAAAATGAGCAAGCATAAGCATCTGAATGACAAGGGCCACAATATTGTATGTAAATGACCAATTGTGCCCTTGATGCCATAATGCATAAAACTTTCTTAGAAAAACAGTTCTTACAATGGCTTTGCGTTTTTACCATGCTATAAAACTTATAAAGCATCAGATTTTAATAAAAGTAGAATAAAACCTCAGAAAAACGGAATATAATATTGTGTGTAACGTGAACGCTGCCCTATAGACACAAAGAAAGCAGGAGATTATGGACTGCACACTGTATAATGTGTACACTGTCTCGTACAGTTTCAAGGCAGATCTATAGCACCTGCACAGACTGCTTTTAAAATATGCTTAAAGATTTGCTTATAAAAAAGGAAACCAGTATATTTGGCCAAGACCTTCCTTGTAAATGCATACACACAGACATGCAGACACATGGACACAAACTCTGACTGGGTGTCCACCCGTGGGTGTGTTCAGAGAGTCCCAAAATGGGGCCTCCACTTCACCTCAAACAGAGAAGCATTTATAATGTCAAGAATCTCGCTCCCCCCCACCTCATTCCATCCCCTTCACCACTCACACCTCCCAGCTTAAACATGGGGTGCCAGGACTGTTGCCCAGAGTCTACATACTGTATGGATGCCAACACAAACAACTAAGAGGGAGGGAAACCCTGCCTCAAACCAGCTGCTCTGAAAATATTACCAAATGCTGGACAAGACCACTACACCACCTTTCTTATTAATAACAATGATAACAGTGTGTGAACTAAAAAAAGGTGTAACTTTATGTCATTCTGCTATTTACTTAGTGGTTTAAGCCCTGAAAAGTACATCAGTGTTTACCATGTAGTAAAGTGTAGCCAAAGTCACCGGTATACAAATGAGCTATAGTTTCAGTTTTAGTAAAACATAAATACATTACAAGACGTGAAGACATTCACTGTCCTGGAAACATTGAGGCCCATCTGACTGTGCTGAACCTGAGGCGTTATGGTGATAATAATGTAATGCCACTGTCTGAATCTATATCTGAAAATGCTCAAAATATCTGTCTCTGTACTAGGATTTGAGCAGAGCTGAAGTGCTTAGTAAAAAAACCAAAGGCAAACAATATTTCTCAAAACAACAAAATCTTTCCTTAATCAGGAAAATGTTATATATAGTTGACAACAATAACCACAATACATTATCATTATTATTACTTTTATCAGATTTACTTTCATTCTTTTTTCATATAAGTGAGGTATATATTGGGGGGATTTGGTCCTTACTCTTTCGGGGTACAATGACTTGTCATAATAGCAGTATCCTAGAGTACATACATATATATATATATATATATATATATATATACATACACTTTTTTTTAATAGTTGGAGAACTACACCTATCAGCCACAACAATATATACAAACCATGGGACAAAACTAAGAGACCACTTGAAAATTATTTCTCAGATTTTACTAGAAATATGTATGTGTTGGAGGAACATGAATATTTTTGTTTTGTTCCAACAACTTGTTGTTGTTAAACAACTAGACAGACAGACAGACAGACAGACAGACAGACAGACAGATACTTTATTCATCCCCCATAGGGGGAAATTCAAAATGTGCAGTAGCTCAAATATATATACAATTGACAAGATTTCCCCCAAATTCCACATCAAAATTTTGTCACTTCCAACATTAAATTGCAGAAAATGACAACTGGTCTAAAATAACAAAATTGATTCAGTTTGTTCAGGCCTTGAGTAATGTGTAGATACCAAGATATATAATTATTATTAATAAACACAATATTTGAACCTAAGATGAGTTCAGAAAGCAATATTTATTTATTATATTTATATTATATATATTTAATCACAGCTTTAGCATGCTCTCCACCAGTCATTCATGTTGCTCTTGGGTGTCTTTATGCCACTCCTGGTACAAAAATTCAGTCAGCTCAGCTTTATTTAATGGCTTGTTACCATCCTTCTTCCTCTTGCCAGGAGCACTGTTCTGCTGGAAAGCCCAGTTCTTAGAGTTAGGGAATATTGTCAGACATTGAGAAATGGCAAAAAATTCTTTGTCATCACAATGTCATCACAACTTGCACATGACTTGATTGGCTCTTCTTTGCTTCTCATTCATGAAGGGTTTTGCATGACTTCAATCCCACTTGGAGAAACCTGATTCAAACTGTCCTTGCAGCCACTGAACCCCAGCTACCATTTGCCAGCCTTTTTTATATTTCACTTGATATCATTCTACAGATGATGAGTGACATTCCAAGGGCTTAACAATCACCCTGATCAGTAGAGAGCTGTTTTCATCCTCTGCCAGTCTGTAACTTTGTTGTCCCCAGTGTCTGCTACTTGATCTTGTTCATATAACCTGCTTTCTTTGAAACTTTAGGTATGCAAGAAACTTGATGTTCACTGTATCTCTCTGCCAGTGAAGCCATAATTGAAAACTTATTTTTCTTATTTAAAACGTTTCTTTTAAACACTTTTGGCATAATGATTAAATACTCTTATTTTCCAATTAATTTTAAGGTACCACTAGCACTGTTTTTGCCATCCAAATTGATCCTTCTTCAAGTGAATAGTGATGATGACGGCAGTGATTTCCTCTTTTTAATTGTTAAATAAGATTTGGTTCAAGTAATCCCTTAATCTGTACCTAATTTAGTAAAATGAGGTGTGTCTATGTTGGAATTTCACCACAGGAACTGGAATAAAATGGCTGCAACGCATAGAGATGCTGATTTATAAATAAATAAATAAATAAATAAATAAATAAATAAAATAATGAAAATAATGAAGTGGTCTCCATCTTTTTGGACCTAAAGAGGTACACACAGTTACCTTAAATTTTAATAATTAGCAGTAGGGCATACAATAATGTTGACTGCACCATGGGGGACAGAAATGGACTCCTCTACTTGACAGTGTACAGAGATGGGACACAATGCTGCTGTTAGTCTAAATGTGTTCCTTTAAACAACACTTATTATAATGCCCTTATGAAGACAATAATCATTAGTAAAGATGAAGAATGAAAAAACATATACAGTACATTTGCCTTTGGCAGCTCTACTGTAGAAACATGATTTCATTTTGGAGCGAAGTAACAGAGTGAGACTACTGGAGCAAACCACTGAGAGTAGAACAAATATGAACAGTTCACCTCCTACACATATCTATTTTTCCATGTGTTTACAAACCATATTCTGTTCGTTCTCAACAATGCATTCCTATTTGATTGCATTCTTACAAGGCACACAGTTAAATGCTTCCCATAACATACATGTACCTTCCTTATCCTAGTCTATGCATCAACTATTATGTGCTTAACAACAACCATGCCTTAACAAGTACTCACAGCAATGAACAAAATAAACTGGAACTTAAAACATGTTTCACCATCTTATCAGCTCTTACAGTACGACCTTACAAAACAGTAGCAGCCTGCTGCTCGGCTGATTGATAAGTCAACCTTTCAGCATCTGTATTAATTGTGAGATCAAGTCACTGTGGAGAATATTTTGTGCACGAACTCACAGAGAGGAAAGGACACAGATGGCTGAATGCATACATAGGCATGAAAATTTGTCTACGAAACTCAAACTTCAAGGGCGCAGGCACAAACAACACCTACATCATAAACAACAAGCTTTCAGCGACAGAAAGGGAGCAACATAAATGACCGTGTATGCCCATTTTTTTAACCAAAAACAATAACAGGTATGATCAGTAGATTCAATACCATTATCACCTACTTTAATATTTCTTCTAACAATGCCATTATTTCTGCATAATACTGCTCGTGAGTACTTTAAAACAAAAAAAACAAAAAAACTATCTAATACGTTATCTAAAAATACAGCTGTGCCCTTCTGCCTCTCTCTCCCCATCCAGAGCTGAATGACCAAAATCATTTATGCAGTTTGGCATCAGCCAGGCTCTGCGGGGTTTGCAGGAGAGAGGAAGTGAACGCCAGGCTAGGTAGTTTCCTGGCTCAGGCCACCTAACAGAAGGTCTGTGTTGGCTCTGACAGCAAAGCAATCTCCTGCAGCAGAGGGTGCAAGAACAACACAGCACAGCGCACTGAAATACTGGTGACAAAAGTACAAACATGACCAAGGTACACAGTGCTGGCACGGCAACACATGGAAAAACACTCCAGCAAATACACAAAGGCTTCTAAAATTTACTGTACTAGAAAATACTGTCTTACTTACAATTTTATACCAAGACAACTGATTTCAGCAATACAAACGAATAGATTCCAAGACATCCTGAAGTATTATATAATAAAAACACAGTGTGGATCATTTGCAGTATTTCTGTTTAAAAAAATTGACAGGGCCTCCACCACCAATAAGTCTAGTTCTTTTACAAATTAGCCCTTGCTGTGACCTTGATCCTTTTATTCATTTCATTTCATTTTATGAGCCCCTTTATCCTTTATTAGACTCGCAGAGAGGCTGGAGCCCACCCCAGCCGACTCTGTGTGAAGGCAGGGTACACCCTAAAAAGCTGTGTGACAATCGAGAATATCCAATAAGCCTAATGTGCATGTCTTTGGACTATGGAAAGAAATTAGAGTACCCATTAGTAGAAACCCACTCAAGCTCAAAGAGGACATGCAAACTCCACACAGAAATGCCCTCGCCAGGAAAGGGGCTTAAACCCAGGACCTTCTTGCTGTGAGGTGGAAGTGCTAACCTCTTTGCCACAGTACCACCTACTTTGATACTTTTTCCCCCCAACCATACATTTTTTCTCCCCTGATTTTAGTCGTATGTAATTCCCACCCGTCACGTGTTGCCTCTCTATCGCATATGACCACCACCAATCAGGGAGGGGTGTAAGCATCTCTTTGACATGCGATGCTGCCACCTGCCTATTTACCAACTGCTGCACATACGCATTTGAAGGTGGTCTAACACACTCAAAGGGAAAGTGCTATCCACCCCTTTAGTATGAATAAGCTCACAGATGCCCATGGATTGGCTGGTGATCGCTGTGAGTGACAGGGGAGTGTGACGTGAGATCTCGGCCATGGACTCCCATTTTTGTGGAGGGCTGAGGCGTCAACCTGGAATCGAAATTGTGATCTCCAGGTTGATAGTCACGCACCTTGTCGATGCACCACTCAGGGCCCTGATCCTTTTTAAATAAATTCTGACATATTTTCGTTTTTCTCTTGGTTACAATGGACATTCCATACAAATCCTTCAAACAGTCAACCACTTTTGCCACAATTATTTAGGACTTACAGTTGTGGTATAACCAACCGGACTACATTTTGGACTGTAATGAAGTTTCTCATATCTGGTTTGTATTTTTATGGTTTCACTTAAATGAGGATGGGTTTCCCTCTTGAGCCTGGTTCCTCTCAAGGTTTGTTCCTCGTGTCAACTGAGGGAGTTTTTCCTTGCCACTGTAGCCGCGGGCTTGCTCATTAGGGATGTGCAGGGGTTGTAGAAAAAGGTTAAAATTCTTTTTTAAATTACTTTTACTATGCAAAGCTGCGTAGCGACAATGTCAATTGTAAAAAAGCGCCATACAAATAAAACTGAATAGAATTGAAGTGAATTGCTTGAGATTTAAAACTTACAAGAGCCCACCTAGTGACAGATGCATAAAAACTATTACAAGTCAGTTTTATGAGTTGTGTTACAGGTTATGTAGCCCATCATTTAGAACCTGTGTCAGTCAGTTTTTCTGACTGACCAAGAAACCATGTTAAAATTTTTGCACGCTAAGCATAAAAGATATCCAAAAATATAATATTTGTTGAACTATATCATAATGAAAGTGTGTCTTACCCTCCTTCACAGATTTGTACCCGGAGGATCTCGTTGCATTTGGAGGCAGACTGTGCTTCCTCTTCTCCCTCTTCCTTTGGTGTCTTTTCTTTCCTTTTCAGCTCAGCTTTCTTGATCTCTGTAGGTTCTTTGGGCTGTATGGCATGTACCTATACTCGAGAGAGACACGGGCAAGTTCACCAACCCTGCTCCGGGTGCCCAGGGAGACAGAGATGAGGGAATTCACTTTCAACATTTTGCAGAAAGTATTAGAAGTGATTTTGACGCTAAAGAGTCAAAACGTTAACTCTACTTTACTACCTGTCATTGAGAAAGAGGTACCTAAGGTAAACTAAGGTACATCTTTTGTAAATTTGAAAACTACTGTATATTTTACCTGGAATGGTGCGTGCAAAGAAAGTTTAAGGCTTTCATTTAAATTCTAAACATAGGTACAACAATGGTCCACTGGGTCAGATTATGTACTTCAAATCATTTTAAATGTCCACTATATTCATGTTTCCAGGTGAAAGATACGAACTGAAGTGTTGTTTGGTGTACTACTCTATACTAATCAGCCATTCCATTAAAAATATTATAAACACTGACAGGTGCAGTGAATAATATTACAGTGGCACCTGCGAAGGAGTGGGATCTATTAGACAGAAAGTGAACAGTCAGTTCACCAAAGTTGATGTAGCATAAGGATCTGAGTTACTTTGACAAGGGCCACATTGTGGTGACTAAATGACAGGGTTAATTTATCTCCAAAACAGCAGGACTTGTTGGGTGTTCCTGGTATGCAGTGGTAAGTACCTACAAAAGGTGGTGAACTGGCAAGAGTGATAAGAGTCTGCATGAGCAGCAAAGTCTCATACATCTGGTCCGATCCTAGAGAAGAGCTACTGCAGCACAACCTGCTGAAACTTAATGCTGGCTATGATACAAAGGAGTCAAAACAGTGCACTGCAGCTTGCTGGATATTGGCTTGTCTAACTGCAGACCAGTCAGGTGGCTATAATGTTATGGCTGATCAGTGTGTACATCCCTACATGTTTCATATTCCCTTTTAACAAGCTATCTAGGTCAAATAATACAATATATGGCCAAGAGTTTGTGGACAACTGACCATTACACCGGGATGTGGGCCAACCAGATTTGCTTTTACAGAGCCCTGACATCAACCCCACTGAACATCTCTTTGATGAAATAAAATGTCACTGTACCCAAGACTGTCTCATCTGCCATCACAGCCGAAAGTCACTAATGCTCTTGTGGCTGAATATGCAAATCTTTATAGCCATGTTTCAAAATCTAGTGGATTTCCCAGAAGAGTAGATGTTACTGTAACCACAAAGGGAGAACTAACTCTAAAATGACGTGTACAACAAGCATGGTCAACTACGGTTATGTGTCTCCAATTGTTTGGCCATACAGTGTATATAATTACTTTGCAGATTTTCTCATGCTTCTCATACATATTGCTCATTCAGGAGTTTCTACATTTACCTCAGGCTCCTTGCGATCCCCGGTGTCAGGTGCTGCAGGTTTTCCTACTGTAGAGGGAGGCATTGCTGCTGTAGTGTAGGTAAAAGAACTTTGTCTTTGCTTGCAGTACACTAAGGAAAGTACATCTTTGCTTGTTAGCCCTGGAGGGTTTGGATTTCGAGTACTTATGCACCAAGAAGAATAGACTGAATTCTGGTTGTCATCTTGGACAGATGGATTAGGTTTAATGTAATTTAGATAGCACCAGCTAATTGCAAGATTTGTGTCAAGAGAGGTGCATGAAGACTCTCCTTTGTTTACGGGGACCACAATACTTTTGGTACACACATCAGAGTTTTCTTTTTTGCTGGAAATTAAACTACTCATATTGCTCTTTGCATTTTCGGGGTCCTCTTCCTCTTCCTTTACCCGTTTCTGGTGTTGTCTATCATGGGTGAGTTCCACACTGCTTGTTGGGGACAGTACTCGTTTATTTCCCCCTGCACTAGAGGATTTGGATCCCTCAGCTATTGGTGGTTGATCTTTGAAATCAAACCTGGATCCTAAAGTTTCTAATCTTAAACCAGAGCAGCTAGGATCCTGAGATGATGTGACAAAGGTCTGTGACAGAGTAGTGTACACAGAATTGGAATGAAATGGTAAATCTGAATATAGGCGAACAGGGACTCTCTGTATCCCAGAAGGCCTCAAAAGCTCTTGGCTTGGAGTAATATCAAGATGGGGATAGTCATGATGATAAGTGGAAGTTGACTGGCTAACATCTTCCTCTATGGGAATCTCAAGCTTAAGACCTGAGGACACTGAATAGTAATGAGCTCTTGCAGCACCTGAGAGGCAGTGCAAATTGTCCATGACTGTATGATCATCTTCATGAGACACTGCTGTTAAAGGAGTAATAGGTTTATGAGAGAATGTGGGGCACACTGTATTGCTTAAAGACACATTATGGAATGAAGAAGGCACAGATGAATGAGATGTATCAGGGCTGCGTTTAGGGGAACTGCCTGCACTTGGAGATGGGGGATTAACACTATGAATTGCCTTTGGTGGTGGATCCTCTTCCTCTGGCTCTCTTACAGCCGAATGTTTAATCAAGAGGCATTTGCGCCTCTCCCGCCAACCAGCAGGTGTTCGATCAGGGGACAAACAGCTGTAATCAAAGGATTTGCTTCTAGTCTCAACAATAGGGTTTGCCTGCTGAGATACATGTGGTGCTTGCTCTGATGCAGACCGTTGCATTTCTCTGTGAGGGTGGTGAGTACTTGAGATTGTTAATGTATGAGGAGTTCTTGACCTTCTAGACATTATGTCAACATCACCTTTGACAGATTCCTCAAGTGATGAGGTATGACTATATCGGAGAGTATCTTGACTAGGACTATGAGGTACCGATAGTGATTCAAAACTTGATTCTCCAGAGGACTGGGTTGCCTCTGCAAGACGGAGTCTTTTCTTTTTTGGTGGCAACTTCTCAATGGGAAGCTGGGCCAGGGATGGACTTCTCTGGGGCCATTGGAAGTCTTCAACTTTTTTTGACTCTTTTGTTTGAGACACATCTGGATGGAGAGGTCCTGTCATGGTGAGAGTTTTTTCTTCTGTTACTCGAATTTCAGGTATTTGAACATTGTGTTGGCGAACAAGCTTACGGAAGTTTGGCTTTGTTGACTGCTCCTTTAAGTATGTGTGAGGTGAAGGTTCTTGTTTGTTAAATAAACTTGTATGTTGTATCACTGACACTCCTTTTAGAGTGTTCTCCTTCTCATGTGCCTGCACTGACACAGATTCTATGATGGGCTTTACACATGTTGCAATATATCCTTGTGATGTTGTAAAGGTGGATGACAAGGCAGCTGATGGTAAGGCAGGGTCATCAAGTTCTAAACTCTCTTCCTTTCTCCTCTTCCGCACTGCTAAGCCACCAACTCGAGTTTTGTGAACTGCCCCTTGCTCTTCAGCTTGACATGCAGGGACTTCAAGTTGGTAAGATGGTTGGCCAGGGCAGTGGTGGTTCTTGTGTGTTTTATATTTTTCCCAGTTGTTGCAAGCAAGTCCACATGCCTCACATTCAAATGGTTCTAGTTGTTTTTGCTTGCTGTCAGACACTATAGAAACAGAGGAATGAAATGGTGAGCTGCAACAGGGCTGTTCCTCAGTAGTAATTTCAGCACCAATGGGTAATTCAATTGCAGGCTGGCGCCTTAGCATACCATGCCGCTTGTTCTGAGCTGGTTGTTCATCAAATGACTGGCTGTGATGGAAGATTTGTGAAGCAGCAGAGGATTCAACGCTTGTATTTGTTGGCAATGAGTGACTTCTTAAAAGAGGACCAGCTGACAAAGTACTAGCTGGTTGACTGGCACTGATCGAGTGCTGCTGAAATTTCTCACAAGGGACACCAAGAGTGATGGACCCACTGCTTTTTGAACTTATTTCTATCTCTTTTGCTCTACGAAGAATGGTATCTTTAGAAAGAGATGATTCAATGCTGCTCCTCCGAGAAAGAGAAAACCTTCTGGGTTTGACACTATCAATCTTGCTTGTGTCTACAACTGCTTCATTAATGGTGATGAGTTTGGTGATGTGATCAATTACTTGCTTTTTAGGCACTGAAAAAGGGATGATCCTCCCCTCGTGTTCTGCAGAGTGTTCATCCTGTTGACAAACTGTTCTCTGTAAGTGGCCAAGACGGCCAAATTTTCCAAGAATAACCTCTGCATAACTTTTGGCACTTGTGTTTGGCTGACTGTCTTGAGAGACTTCGGTGCTCTCAGAACGAGAGAAATAGCCTGATTCTGTGCTGCCTTTGCTACCCAGTCCAAATGATGAGGAGGTTTCATCAGATGAACCCACAGGAGCTCGTCTTCCTTTGCTAAGCCTCATGGCTAGTCTCTTTTTGACAGCATGAGAGTACTCTAATGCCTGTGGCTGCCCTTCGGTGGATATTTCTGTGCAAGAAGTTCTTTGAGAGGATATCATCTCTTGATTTTTAAGAGTAAGAGATGAAGACAGCTGAGCAGTGTCTTCATCTGATTCTGTAACTGGCTCTTCGTGACAACTCATGCTGGACCCCTGTCTACTTGAGGCCATACCAGCTTTTACCTTATGTGTGTGTGACTTGCGGTGCTTGTAAAGGTTACTTTTAGTTTTAAAGGAAAAACCACAAGGTGCACAAGGGTAAGGTCTTTCTCCAGTGTGGGAACGTATGTGTTTCTGTAGTACACTGGGCTTGGCACATGCACGGCCACAGTAGGTGCAAACATACTTTCCAGGCTTCTGAGGTTTGCGCTCACGTTTTTGTTTTGGTGTGCTTTCTTGTTCCACCATGGAAGCTTGCACTGACACTGATGAAGTTGAAGTCTCAGGATATTTATCAGAAACATCCATATCTTCAGAAGATTTAGTAGCCCGTTGTTCTGACTTCGCCCTCTCAAGAGAATCTGCTTCCTGAACATTTCTTTTCTGAAACCGGAGACGTTTTCTCTCATGACGAATTCTTTTTGTCTGTCTGGGATGAGATGATCCATGCTGCTGCTGGGAGTGAGCTGTGGTTGGTTTTGGGTTGTTGAGAGAAGATTTATACTGAGGTTCATGAAGGTGTTCTTGACCTCCTGACTGCTCCTCAGTGCTCAATTGTTTATGTGAGACCTCCATAAAATGTGGAAAGGGCCTCTAGTAAAATGCCACACCTGGAGACTACCTCACAAATCTTAGATACTGTAGATTCATTACGGACACAATACAGCCAAAGAATAACATAGTTTTCTGTGCCCTCTTCAGATTACCTATAGAAACTGAGTGATCATGGAGTAACTGACAAACTTTAATTCATGATTCATGAAGTGATGATGTTATAAACTACTAGAGGGTTTTTGAACTCAGCAATGACTTCTTCATGGATGTTTCTCTGGTACCGGTGTCCTTGGATTATGGAAACACTATCAAAAGCTCTTCTTCAAGTTAGAAGTTCCAGAAGTTCTGTAACATACCACAAATATAAAAAATAGAGGAGATGTTCTATAAATATAAGGAATACTAATAAATAAACCTACACATATATATATACACAAACATTTTCTTTTTTTAGACACCCTACCTTGTGGTTACATTTAAGTTCTATTCATTTCTATACATTTTCTAAGCCACTTAATCCTAATTAGGGTCTCAGGGGTACACACTGGACAGCTCGCCAGGCCATCGCAGGGCCAAGACTCACACAACCATTCAGACTCACACTCACACCTAGGGGCAATTTACAGCCAATTAACCTAGTGTGCATGTTTTTGGACTGTGGAAGGAAACTGGAGTACCCGGAGGAAACCCATGCAAGCATGGGGAGAACATGCAAATTCCACACAGAAACGCCAGGGACTGGGAATCAAACCCAGGCCTTCTTGCTGTGAGGCGGACGTGCTAACCACTGCGCCACCGTGCCGCCTTACATTTAAGTTGTCATTTCAATCAATCTATACAATCTATATGGAGTTTTTTACTGATTCTACATGACCCATCTATCACTAAGTAACTAACACCTCAACAGTGTTCACTAGTGAGAACTAGATCTTTTTCCATGCAACATTTGTGTCGTCCTCCCTCATTCTCGCATCCTTTATGTTTGTTTGAATATACAACCCTGTAGATATATTTTGAGACTCTTAAAAATAGAGGTTCAAGAACATATCTGTAAACTGTCATTCTTTAGGAGACCAGAAGTGCACCTTTTGCCTAGCAGAAATGGTACAAAGTGAGGTAAAACAAAAGACGAATCGCTATTTTAACCCTAAGGGTCCCTGTAGCTATCTAGTTAGCTAGAGGGTTGCAATAGAAAAGTGTTCTAAAATGCATAGCCTATTAGCTACTGAGTTATTAGTTAATTCAATTAGGTACAAAAATGGTCCGGCACTGAAGCGTATACTTGTCTCTCAGACAAGTACACACTAGTATCTCTATTTTTGAGTATAAGGTGTTAATTTCAGCAGTGCGATTATATCTGCTGCATTCACACAATCTATTTTACCATTACGACAGTGTCACTGTTGCGTTAAAAGTAGCCACCACCCTAAAAATAACAGGACATTAATAACATATATTCTCTGGTGCTCTTTTTCAGGCAGTTGCTGATAAAACAGTACACGAAAAACAGCTGATGGACTGTATTTATTAAGCATATGCCCATTGATTTTCCTGACAAAATTTTAAAAAGTCAGTATCCTTTTCATTCATCCATTTTCTAAGCCGCTTAATACTAATTAGGGTCGTGGGGATCTCAGCTGACTCTGGGGCAGGGTACACCCTGAATAGCTCACCAGGCCAGCGCAGGTCCAACACTCACAACCATTCACACCCCCACTCACACCTAGGGGTGATTTGGAACAGCCGATTAGCCTACTGTGCATGTGGGAGCAAACCGGAGTACCCAGAGGAAACCCACGCAAGCGCCGGGAGAGCATGCAAACTCCACACGGAAATGCTTGAGTCTGGGAATCGAACCCAGGACCTTGTTGCTGCGAGGCGAACGTGCTAACCACTGCGCCACCATTCCGCCCATCCTTTTCATCATTAATTCATTCATGTTCTAAGCCGCTTGAACCTAATTAGGGTCGCGAGGAGGCTGGCGCCCATCTCAGCCGACTCTGGGCGAGGGCGGGGTACACCCTGGACAGCTCCATCCTTTTCATGTAGTGTTTAAGTTCCTACCTAGTAGAGAAGTTGTTCAGCCACAGCATGAGAATAAAAAATGTTTTCTCACTGTTTTGATTTTAATATAGACAGTATCCAAGCATCTTCCCTCACTAACCACCTGGCACCAGTACCCACGCATTGCTGCAGGGGTGGAAAGGTGTTGAGCCATATGGGATCCTGCTGGTAATGCAAATCTTTGCCAGTAGTGCATTCCAGACTTGTTGAGCAGTGAGTGTATCTGAAGCACAGAATATTATTGTAGGTGTTCACAGCTTAAGTCTGCTAGCAGGATTTTTGATTTAGTTGAAATAAAAATATGTGAATGCCTTATTATGACTCCATATGCATGTACGCCTCCTCTAAACAATTGGCCCAAAGTTGGAGGATTGTTTATTATGCCTCTGTAGAATTATGATTCTCCTTTAAATCTGTCCCTCAGCATGTGACTGCACCCACTGCACCTGGCATCAGTACCCAACCTCACAAATGCTCTTGTAGTTGAATGGGCAGTACCTGATTAGTCCTATGGTGAATCCTGTTTATCATGACATTGCTGGTATATCTTATATTTATTTTATTCTATACTAGGTCACTAGATATTAGCAATTGCACACTCTGTCTAGCAAATCTACTCCTAGGATATCAGCTTGTATGCGTTGACCTAAAACACAGCTAATGCTAAATCATGTTAAGCTAATGCTAGCCTGATTTATTTATTTTTGCTTTAATTAAAAAATTAAAGCATTTAATGGTAAATATGTGTTTTTATTTTCAAGAATTAGTCAATATTTTCCCACCAAATGTGACTTTATCAAGTTCATGCAAAGAGCAGCCCTTCAGTCTTCCGTATGGCTTAATGCAGGAGAGGGCACCATACCCAAGTGAGGTGGACGTGCCAACCACTACACCACTGTGCTGCCCCTACAGAACTTTTAGATGTTTAAGTAACAAGTATATAACTGCAATATTATTGCATATGTACAGTATTTCAGAAAATATTTCATGGAATGAGAATAATTTGAAGTGTTTACAATTGTACAATCTGATGTTTTTAAAGCAAATGACTAAACCAGATGTACATATACAGTAGTTTAAAGACTTACCAGAGTTAGATGACTCGGCCATTAATTGCGTGACAGCAGATGTCTGTTTTAGCTTTTTGGGGGTGACAGGGTTCGTTCCTCATTTCCAGCCTAGCAGAAGATAAAAAAAAGGCAATATATGCACAAGGACACTTGGCAACTTAGTTAGCAGCATAATATGTAGAGCTAACGCTAAATAAAATAACAGAGTTCATTCCCAGGTGTTCATTGTGTCAACTACGGCTAGTAGGTAGAGTTAAATCCATTGTCAATTATTTATCTTATGCCACAAAGGAGGTGTATTCTAGAATCTGATGTGAGAGAAGGCTGCATGGCTTGGTAGGCAGTTCCATTTCTGGTAGGAATGATAGCATTATATTAATCTGCATCACATAAAGTAGGGATAATAATAAACTCATTCATTCATTTTCTGAACCGCTTAATCCTAATTAGGGTCGCGAGGAGGCTGGTGCCCATCTTAGTCGACTCTGGGCGGGGGCAGCCTGGGTACACCCTGGACAGCTCGCCAGGCCATAAACACGCTGACGGCAATCCAATGACCTACTCTTTACAAACGACAGCAATGGTTCTTTAACATGCCTCCCACCACAGACAGTGAGAGACACGGCTGGCCTTTGATAACCCAGTTAGCTGCACTGGGGGGGACAGCAGTGACAACTCTGTGAGAGTGGGGCTTGAACCCCCGACCTTCGGATCAGTAAGCGAGCACCTTAACCACAGAGCCACCACAGAGCCACCACTGCCCCTAATAATAAACTCATTTTGTAAAGTGTTGTTTAAAAAACATAAAGTAGGGAGGTAGTGAGGGAACAACTATTTATAATATCTCTAATATATACCCATCAGCCATAATCATTAAAACCACCCAACTATTATTATGTAGGTCCTATTTGTGTCAATAAAATGGCTTTAACCCATAAATGGTCTTCAAAACTCTACAAGACCTCTGGGGTGATGTTATATCTGGCACCAAGCAGTTCGCATCACATCTTTTAATTCCTGTAAAGGTGGGGCCTCCATGGTTTGGACTTGTTTCTAAGGCACACCCCACACATCGGGAATTTGGAGGCCAATTTTCCTCAAACCATTCCTGAACAATTTTTCTAGTATGGCAGGGCACATCCTGCTGAATGAGGCACTAGGCACAGTATTGCACAACACTGCCATTAAGGGGTGTAAATAGTCGGCAAGAATGCTTTTATATAGCCAGCATTCACTTTTTGAGCAGTTTGTGCTCCTCTGTGTATCGGACCACACGGGCTAACCTTTACTCTCCGTGAGCATCAGTGCCAAGGTCTATGAGCGTCAGTCCAAGGTGCCCGTTAATCCCTTCCTGGCTCACTCTGACCCAATCATCTCTGCATGATAATTTGACCCTTGTCAAAGTCATTGAGATGCATATGCTTGCCCATTTTTCCTGCTTCCAACACAACAACTTTCAGAACCGACTGTTCACTTGCTGCCTTATATACACTGTAATGAGATAATCACTGTTAATTATTTTACCTCTCAGTGATTTTAACTTTATGGCTGATTGGTGTAAGTGATAAGAGGAATTAACTTGATTTGTGGATATCCTATAATATTCAATTATTACCATGAAGTGTTAAAATGCACGATATGTCACTCATAATAAATGAAAAAAATTCATATTATGTTCAACTTTGCACTATGCCAGTTTAAAAATTTCCAGGACTGTTTCTGTAGTTTCTGTAGTGGTATGTCACAGGATTAGGCTTTGTCTGTCTTGATACACAAATAACACTCAAAATATCTCGTCTGGACCACTTTTTCATTGCCCCAGGCATGCTGAAGCATTTCAAGACTCCCCATTGCCGATTACCCAAGTTTGACACAGGAAATTATGTTTGCCTTCTGTTCCAAAGTAAAATTTGTGCATAAACATGTGAATGTTGTTACAAATATGCATGTAACCACACAGGTCCCGATGTTCACTACGCGGTATGATGTAGCATATTGACTCACGGGCGTTACTGCTTACTCCTGCTGCATGAGCTGCATGCTGTGCTCTGTTCATTTGTTTTTTGATAGTGCTTTGTAATTGGTGGTAAATCATCACTGGGGATTTCTTGAAGGCGAGTATGACTGTTCTACTCTTTGTGGGCCTGCAGGTCATTGACAAGGTCAATCCTCGATTTAAAAATCCTGTGGAACACTGGACATTTGGTGGTAGTTCCCGGAGGAAGAGAGGCCCCGGTCTGCTTTCTTCTCTTTCCTTCCCTGTCTCGTTCTGATAGCGTCCCGGTATAGGCTTGCTTCATAGTGCTAGGTGCCTTCAGCAAATATATGCCTCCAAGCAGGACGGCCTGGGGCTAGATCTACCAAATTGTCTTCATTAATGCCGCATCTTTTTCGGTTACACTTGTCTTTATATCGCTTACGGTAGCCGCCCTGTGTCCATTTGCCCATGTGCAAATGGGAGTAAGTTGCTTGGGCAGGCGACGGTTAGGCATTTGTAGGATATGCCCTGTCCAGCGTAGCTGACTGCGAACAATCATTCACTCAATACTTGTACAATTGGCGTATCTCGCCACCTGATGCCTAGGACTCAGTCTCGCTTGCATATAGCAATAATGACGGCTTTATAGACAAGGATCTTGGCATTCAGACGAAGGTCTTTATCTTCGTATTCTTGTTTTCTGAGCAATCCAAAGGCACCATAGGCACAACCGAGCCAATATTTTACTTCTGCATCGATATCTGTGGTCAGGGAGAGGTGACTATCCAGGTAGGGGAAGTCAGGGACATTTTCTAGAACTTTGTTACTAATTTCTAGGTGTGGGTCTAAGACCAAGGTTTCCATTGATGATTCAATTGATGCCCTATTAAGAATGATTTCATATAGGTGTGTGTGTGTGTGTGTGTGAGAAAGAGAGAGATAGCTAGACAGAGAAAAATGTCACTAATCTTGAGTACTGTCGTCTCTAGCTTCTGTTATGAACTCATTACTGACTAAGATGACATTGCGGTGATTACAATATAACTGGTTTAGAATGAGTAAATATTTTGCAATAGGACATCCACTACAGTTTTATTGTTTACCAGGTGTGTAGTGAACTTTAATTAATTGTGACAAATGTGGTGGGGCAGTGGTAGCCTGGTGGTAGGGTGCTGGATTACTGATTCGAAGGTAGGGGGTTCAAACCCCACTATCACCGGGTTGTCCCTGCTGTCCCCCCAGTGCAGCTAACTGGGTTATCAAAGGCCAGGCATGTCTCTCACTGTCTGTGGTGAGAAGAATGTAAAAGAACCATTGCTGACTTTCGAAAAGAGCAGGCTGCTTTGCCGTCAGCGTGTTTCTGCCCTGTGATGGCCTGGCGAGCTGTCCAGGGTGTACTCTGCCCTCGCCCAGAGTCGGC
>JBCNYH010000022.1:5247267-5259183 GCA_039654325.1 Tandanus tandanus | reverse complement strand
GTATGTGTGTGTGTGTATGTGTGTGTGTGTGTGTGTGTGTGTGGTGCTTAAATGTTTTTTGGAAATCTCATCAATCTCTCCCTCTCTCTTCCACTAATGGGCACCCAATGGTTGTTCCTATGGCAACGGCCCTAAACCATGCGGCGGCAGATGGAAGCAGAGCTGGAGGGCTAAATTTATCTCACAGCATCCTCGCTGACTACACAGAGAGAATGTAGCACGCTCCATCACCACCACCACCACCACCACCACCACCACCACTGCCAGCATCACCACCACTACCACCGCCACCATCACCACCCCTCTCCTACTTCTCTCCCTTCCTTATTACCATAAAATAACCAACAACTGTTAAAGTGCTCCTTTCCAAATCCGAGCAAAAAACGCTGGAGTGGATGTAAGCACAAACCCTATTTCTTATACTGATCCTTTATTCAAGCTTTTCAGGTATAACAGTAGTTTCATAATACATTATATATGTACACATGAGATCTTTTGCTGTGTTGTTGACTAAAAAGTGTTTGACCTCCAGCTTGCGAACGAGCAAATAAGGAATAAACAAAAGTGAGCTGCAACAGTTACACAACATGAAAACGCCTCGCTGTTAACAAACAGTGCAGCTCTGAGGCTGCGTTGCTTTTACTGATGTCATTCCCAAAGAAACAGAACCAATCCTGCATCCTGCATTGCAGACTGCCAGCCTCTCTTTCTGCTGCTCGGCTCGCTTATCACAAATGCAACATTAACAAGGCATTGACTTGACAAGAAGAGCTTCATCAGCAGCATGCCAGTGTCGATCCCTCTGGAGACAAAACCCCTGTGCTGCCATTATATAGTATCTAAACGCACACATGCGCGTACACTCTCATCCACACACACACACACACACACACACACACACACGCGCGCAGCGGACAAACCTCAATTCGCCCCAGGACTCATTCAGCAAATGCGAGTGTGAGGAGAGCAGGAAAAAGGGAGAGACTGAGTGAACCAGACAGTCAGTCCATTCATCTTTTTTCGCTGCCTGTTCCGTCTCTCCGTCACACACCACTCGCGCCACACATGACAAAAATCCCAGACTTTCAGATGCACACTGTACTACCACGAGCACAAAACGTACCGTGACTCAGTAGAACAGACAATGGTGCGCTTTACAGATCAACATAATATCCTTCATGTGTGCTAGCAGCCTAACAAAGAATGATGCAGCACCAGCCTCAGTGAGATCAGCCACAGAGGAAGGTGAGGTAAAGACAGCTTATAATTATAACCGCAGCACTAACTCTAACACTATCAATATTTATCAGTATTTTTACCAGGGAAAAAAAAAACAGCAGGTATTCTTCTTTCCAGTCTGGTTAAAGTCTCAGATCGGTGAGGCTGTGAATGAGTGGGTGAGAGAGAACAAATGTAACAGAGAGTAAGAGAGAGAGAGGAAGAGAAAAGAGGGGGGGCAGAACGGGATTCGAGAAAAAAATGTATGAATGAGCCAGTGCGGCTACGAGGCAGAGAGAAGGTGTGATTTCAGTCCATACACCGAGCTCTCAGGTGACATGTGACATTTCCTGCTGTTCACGAGGACGCTCTCAGCTCAGTCCTTATGTAATAAATGTATTGATATTACGGTAATAATAATAATATCTGGTTCTTACAATGTGGCGTATGATTTGATATTTCACAACTCATTAGTGTGCATGATGTCAGCTTCGACCACACAGCAGGTTCATTCACAAAAAAAAAAAAAAAAAAAGCTGCAGTGCTTTTTTTTGCCACAGCGCTGCCATATCTTGATCCTGCATGCCGTTGCTCGATGCAGTTCTTGCTTTCATCAGTCAGGATAGAAAGAATCAGGTCGCAGGTGGAAAAAAAGAAAGGCAGCTCTGGTTAGAGTGGCTCTGGAGAATGTCCACATTTCACTGCCCGGCTTTCCAGATGTGCCATGGTCCAGCTGCAAGAAGCCCAAACACTGACATCACTCGCCGTGTCGTTTTTCCGTCCGCAACTTTTTGAAGAAGCTGTGTATACGTGCAAGGAGGGTGACCTGAACTAAAAGCTTGCTGAGGACTGCTGCCTGTCTTTGGCACATTCTCTTCCTCCATCCAGATGTGGGGAAAATCTGAATCACTACAACTCCAAAGTATAGAGTCTCAGGCGTGGTAAATAACTTGGGTCTGGTTGTTTTTTCTGATTCACTCACTCGTTCATTTGTCGAACCGCTTAATCCTACAAAAGTCGTGGGGAGGCCGGAGCCTATCTCAGCCAACACTGGGCAAAGGCGGGAAACAACCTGAACACACACGCAATCACTGACATTAACACTCACCTCTAAGGGCAATTTGGAACAGAGAAATTAGCATCAAGTGTATGTCTGTGGACAGTGAGAGGAAACCGGGGTGCCCTGAGGAAACACACGCATACACAAGCATAGGGAGAACATGAGAACAGAAACGCCCGAGTCCTGGACTTGAACGCAAGGTAGTGTAGTGTTTTAGTGCTTTCGCCTCACAGCAAGAAGGTCCTGGGTTCGAGCCCTGTGTCCAGTGAGGGCGTTTCTGTGTGAAGTTTCCATGTTCTCTCCGTGCTTGCATGGGTTTCCTCCAAGTGCCGTGGCTTCCTCCTACAGTCCACAGCACATGCACATTAGGCTAAGTGGATATTCCGGATTGCCCCTAGATGTGAAATATGAGTGTGGATGGCTGTGTGTCTGTGTTGCTAGCTCACAGTGTTGCTTACAATTTGCTAGTGTTCTTGTGATTGACAGGAACAAGAGTATCTGATTCCTCCATATCAACATTGACAGACAGACAGACAGACAGACAGACAGACAGATAGACAGATAGATAATTCTAATGGGTCATTGTGATTCATATAAAAAATAATACTCCATAATAATCCAAAATATAAAACCCTTCATGTCTTTCATGCCATGTCACAAAATCTCAGACAATCTCAGACGAGGAGCTGCGAGGCTCTTAGCCCCACAGTCTGGTTGTTTCAGACGTCCTGCTGTTTTTAGGATTGAAACAAGACATTCGCTTCCAGTGATTAAGGAAAGAGGCAAATCCATATAGACACAACAAGCATGATAATCCCACCCTCTATAACTGTGTGTTTGCATGACAGGCGATGGAAGTGTATGAGACACAGTGTGAGAGAGAGAAATAAAAAGAAGAGAATGTGCACATGCAAATGCAGCACATGTTTAGTGAAAGATGCTCTGCTGTGATTTTGCTGTGAGAATTCAGACAGGCCAGTGAAGCGGGTAAAAATAACCACCCGCTGTCTAGTGGGGAGTGACTCCACACCCGAATCTATCAAAACCGCACATGCTGTATACATGACCTCAAAAATATTAGCTCATAGATACACACACACACACACACACACACACACACACACACACACACACACACACACACACACACACACACACACACAAGCATGCAGTGCCTAGAACACTAACGACTGCAATATGGACTTGGCTCTATATAAAAATTGCATTCTGGGAAACACCCATGTGGTCATGGAAAAAATTTGTGAACAGAGGAAACTGAAAGGTCCCCAACAACTGAAACACATAGCAACACCCCTGGTGCGCGCACACACACACACACACACACACACAGATTTCTCTTACTATCCTAATAATTATTAATGCAGACAGTAATTAACTCATCACTTAGTCATTTGCCAAACTGCTTAATCCTGTTAGGGTCGTGGAGAGGCTGAAGCTTGTCCATCACAAGGCCATCACACACACAGCCATTCACACTCACATTCATAACAAGGGGCAATTTGGAACAGTCACTTCACCTATTGTGCATGTCTTTGTACTGTGGGAGGAAACCAGTTACCCTAAGGAAACCCATGCATGCACAGGGAGAACATGCAAACTCCACACAGAAACGCCTGAGCCCAGGACTCGAACCTAGGACCTTCTTGCTAAAAAATCTAAGCCACAATCATAATTAGGGTCGCAGGGAGGCTGGTGCCTATCTCAGCCGACTCTGGGCAAAGGCGCGGTACACCAGGAACAGCTCACCAGACCATTGCAGGGCCAAGACACACACAACCATTTACACTCACATTCACATCTAGGGGCGATTTAGAACAGCCAATTAGCCTACTGTGCATGTTTTTGGACTCTGGGTGGAAACCAGAGTACCCGGAGGAAACCGACGCAAGCACTAACAGGACTCCTGAGACACTCATTTCCTTCACACGGAAACTCCTGAGCCCGGGACTTGAACCCCAGACCTTCTTGCTGTAGTATGAAGTACGATACTTAATCCAATTCTAACCCAAACCTTTGTAACTATAATTATTATAGTAATAATAATAATTATATGATTTTTTACTGTTAGTATTTTATATATTAAGTATTACATCAGCAGGGGTTTTAAGGCAGTTTTCCTCATGGGGACCAACCGAATATCACCACAAGGTCAAAATCGTTAGCTATTCCCATCCTTGCTCTGACATTTGGTCCTACAAAGATATAAACACACACACACACAACTTGAATTACACACACGTGTTGGTATGTTGTCCCCTGTGGCAATGGTTTTCTGGTAAACCTGCTATTAACTGCTCAAACAGCATTGTCTTAAGATAGTAAACAACACAGCCAGCATCTGTTGAGTCATCACCGAACATTATGTTTGTTTCTATCCTTGGATCTAGTGTGTTATTGTGACGGTTCTTCTAGGGGGTGACCACATGAAGACCACAGGCCTGGCTCAGATCAAAATTCCATCACTAACAAAGTGGCACATGGAAGCTGTAGTTAAAGAAAACTCAAGCCTACCAATTAACCTTCTTAACAAACTTTCATAGTGCATGAGTCATTTCACTTCCAGTAAAACTGGTACAGAAGTCTGACCATCTCGTTTCTCTTTTTAATCACCAAACACAGCCTTACTGTCACTCAAAGAGCTTCGGGGAAAACATATGATCCTCTTACCAGAAAGTTCTTGGTGCTGTAACAAGTCAAAGTGGGAAAAGGAGGAGTTCTGTATAAGAGTTAGAGGAAATATGGACCACTTTTCTTTTTTTAATAGAAACAGATGCTACTGTCTCATGCTGGAGAATCACTTTGGACCAAATATAATAATAAACTTGCATAATATCATGGGAATTAAATAATAACTATATAATAACTGTGAAAATGAAAATGAAATTGGGGTGTAATGAAGGTCCTGGGGTCGAGTCCTTTGCACAAGAATTTCTATGTGGAGTTTGCATGCTCTCCCTGTGCTTGGGTGGGTTTCCTCTGGGTACTCCGGTTTCCTCCCACAGTCCAAAGATATGTACATTAGGTTAATTAGGCTGTTCCTGATTGCCCCTAGGTGTGGAGTGGTGTGAATGTTTGCATGTGTGTCGAACTGCTATGGTCTGGCGAGCTGTTTGAGGTGTACCGCGCATTCTCCCAGTGTTGGCTGAGATAGGCTCTGGCCTCCCCGCCACCCTAATAGGATTAAGCCGCGAGTGAAGGTAATTCAACATGTACTCACTGATGCACTATACAAATGATTTGCATTTCTTTGGAATAAAATTTCATGCCATGTTTATTACTATTATATCCCAGAAAATTGGGGAAAATATGAGTTCAGTGTCCATCAGAAAGCTTTAATGAGCCCTGGCCAAAGCGAGAAATTAATATTTCATACATAGAATAGCCGCTGATGCTCTTTTGTTTTCTTGTTGTTTATAGAGAAAGGAAAAGCCAGGACACAATGTTATTATAATAAGATATTCTGTAATAAAATCATTTGTATTGACACATTTGTGGAACGTTCACACTGACACACTCTCTCACTCAGTCATTTACCGAACCACTTAATCCAACTATTAGATTCACAGGAAGGCTACAGCCTATCGCAGCCAACACTGGGCAAAGGCAAGATACACCCTGAACAGCTCACCAGACCATTGCAGGGCAACACAAACACAACCACTCACACATACACTCACACTTAGGGGTGATTTGGAACATCCAATTAGCCTAATATGCATGTTTTTGGACTGTGGGAGGAAACCAGAGTACCTGGAGGAAACCCACACAAGCACAGGGAGAAGTCCACACAGAAACACACAAGCCCAGGACTCAAACCTGGGAGCTTCTTGCTGAGGGGAACCCTACGCCACCTTGCCACCTGACACACTTTCTGATAAAGTGAAACAGATGCTGGGGCAAAGCTCAATATGTAGCAACATTGTCAGACCTTCAGATTATCTTACACTCCAATTGCCTCTGTTCCATATGTGTAGTAATTCACTGATAATAATAATAATAATAATAATAATAATAATAATAATATATTTTTTAATTGTTGTTATTATTATTACAGTGGCACCTTGCAAGACGAGTTTAATTCGTTCCGGACCCAGCTCGTACAGTGAAATGCTCGTATGGTAGGCGAATTTTCACGTAGGAAATAATGAAAAATCCATTAATGCGTTCCAGCCGTCCAAACCGCCCACAAATATGCCTAATATAAAACATTTTAAAGTTTATTTTACTCATAAATAATAACCTATGTTTAACAAAAGTAAACAAACAAAATTATTAATAAAGTGCATAATACGAAAAATAAACCTGCACTTTACTTTAAAGATGCGATGGGTCTGGCATAAGTGACATGAAGAGAAGGAGAGGGAGGAGGAGGGGTTTAGTTTTTAGGAAGGAGAATCTTCTTCCATGAGAATGTCCGGTCTTTTAGGCGGGGGCGCACTTGTGCTGGCATCACTAGCGTATGGTAGCATAGCATATCGATAATCTCGTTCTTCAATTCCACAGTTATTTTATCTTTGCATTCCTTTTCTCTACTGTCCTTCTTTCCAATATCCTTTTTAGTCACCATGGTAACACAGTTTTCAATGTAATAATTATCACCAAGAAGCACAAAGTTAACAATAAACTCGCAAGACATCCTTACGCGATGATAAACAGATGCTATTTGACTCACCCATCACTCTGCAGCCACTGAGATGATGACGCAGTGCTGTGTGATCATGTGAACAGTGAGTGATTCTTTGTTTTACTTACTCGTGCACGGTGCACCCACGTGTTATGAGACATTCCTCGTCTTTCAGTGCAGAAAATACTCATAAGCGTTCCTCGTATAAAGGGACACTCGTCTTGCAAGGTGCCACTGTATTATTATTATTATTATTATTACAAGAAGAAGAAAAAGCAAAGGGAGATCCAAGTAATGTGCAGCCTCCCCGTGACTCTGATAGAGGATAAAGCGGTTCGGAAAATGAGTGAGTGAGTGAGTGAGCTTCAGTTAAAAACAAATAAACAAAACAAAAAAAAAAAAAACACCTGTATAGTGTGGATGAAAATAAAGCTTGTAATGTTGCTTAAGTTTGACAAAACAATGCCACCATTATGTGCTGAGTGCACACCTTTTTTTGGGCCGGGCTGTGTATATTATATTATTTATTATATTATTAAAAAATCTTGCAGTTTAATCCTTTGTACAGTGAAACATTCATTCATTTTCTGAACTGCTTAATCCTAATTAGGGTCGCAAGGAGATTGGCACCCATCTCAGCCGACTCTAAGCGAGAGCAGAGTACACCCTGGACAACTTGCTGGGCCATCGCAGGGCAGAAACACGTTGACGGCAATCCAACGGCCTACTCTTTACAAACGACAGCAATGGTTCTTTTATATTCCTCTCACCACAGACAGTAAGAGACATGGCTGGCCTTTGATAACACAGTTAGCTGCACTGGGGGCAGCAGTGACAACTCGGTGATAGTGGGGTTTGAACTCCCGACCTTCGGATCAGTAAGCCAGCATCTTATCCACCGAGCCAACACTGCCCATACAGTGAAACAGTCAGTATATAAATATACATTGTTAGCTATTATGCATGAAAGCCATTGAGTATACAATAAGTGGACCAGATGTAATTTAACTGATGTTTTAAATGGTGTAATGCTCACTAGGTTCACTATTAGTGTGAGGATAACACTATATATGACCCTAGTGTTGCTTTTTTCAATACACTTTAGGCAAGCAATCTAGAAAACTAGAAAACAAAATACTTGTGGATTCAGAAAGAGTGTGTAGTGCTTGTATTAAAAAACACTGATCTATTGTTCAGTGCAGTTCATCCAGTACCAGGACTTAAGTCATGATTTCCAACCACAGTAAATCCTGCTGTTCTTTGCTGGCTGTCAAACAGGTATACAGTATCCAGTATTGTTTTTAAATCTGTTCCAGGTTTAATTTGACATACACTATATAAATCTACAACCAACCAGTCTTATAAAAATAAAAATAATTAAATAAATAAATAAAACCTTTTGGAGGAAAGGGTTTTATGCTTCTGAAATCAAATGATGTTCTATTTTTCTAGCAGTGACCGTAATGACAGATCAAGCTGCTGGATAGCAAGGTGATGTAATGCAGAGAAGCACCAGACATATGTTCTCTAATTTCATGAACAGTGAATCAACAGAGATGATGAGAAACTTTACCAAAAAAATCCTCCTGCCTGCAATCAGTAGCACTCCTCCCAACTCTTCAGTGTGTTTGTGTGGAATGGCTAGTTTCCAGTGGCTTATGTTTTGGAATCGGAATTAATGAGCATTTAAAACAGAATTGTGTATATAGATTTTTTTCCCGGCAGGCTGCATTAACCACCTGTCAAAACGGCACACTTTTTTTGTTTTTAATTAGCATATTAACCCGATAACCTTGATTGACAACCTGAGAGCCAGACTTGCATGGATGTGGGATAAATTTAAGCGTGCATGCACACTCTCCCTCTTGCATGCAAACACGAGCAAAGTAAATCCATGTGTGAGTGTAAGATCGTTTTGACAGGGCACGTTTCTGTATAAGAGCAAAGGAAATGCAAGCCGGAGTTAAAAGAACTGGCTCTGAAATAAAAATAAAAATAAACAAAAAGCTGAAAATTGCATTTCTCCCCCTTTTTTTCAGGCTGGAGGCTCTGCAGGCAGGCGACGGAGAAACAGCTCACCAATCCATAACAGGGCCAAAACATATGCACAACCATTCACACTCACATTCCTAGGGGCAAGTGAGAATATCCAACTAGTCCAAAGTGCATGACTTTAGACCTTGGGAGGAAACTGGTGCACCCAGAGGAAACCCATCTAACCAGGGGGAGAACACAAACTCCACACAGAAACATCCTAGCCAGGCATAGGACTCGAACACAAGACCTTCTTGCTTCACACTTCATCACCGTGCCACGAACCAAATAACTCACTCACTCACTCATTCACACTCATTTGACAAACCACTTTATCCTACTAGGGTTGTGGGGAGGCTAAAGCTTGTCTTAGCCAACACCAAGCAAAGGCGGGGTACACCCTGAACAGCTTGCCAGACCATCGCAGGGTCAACACACACACACACACACACACACCCGCAAAACTCCACCGAGAAACACCCAAGCCCTTAAACATAGGACCTTCTTGCTGTGAGGCAGATGTACTAACCACTATGCCACCATGCCGCCCACATCCACATAACAATCTAGAAATGATGGCAGTTCATTTGGACCTTAAGTCATGTTTACTGGCTCTGAAGCATCATTACATTGGTTTACTCAGACCATGTTGCAACAGCTACACAGGCAGCAGCGTACTCATTCCACCTTGTATGGAATCACTTCAGGTGGACTAGTCCATGGTAAGCTTCTCAAAAGGTAACTAGTCTGCCGGTGCCACTGCCACAGTAGCCTACTGAGATACCCATGACTGGTATCACCATTTTCTATATAGTTCTCTTCCTCCACCTCTACCATTGATTCTTCCCACACTGTGAGAATTCACAAGGCTACAGTCGTATTGGCTGTGCAGTGGCTGATTGGCACCTTTCCACTAGTGCTTCCTCTCTGAACAGATCTGCTGTCTCAAATGGAAGGAGATATTTGGCACCCTTTGCCAAGTCACTTGGGCCTCAGTATGAATGAGCAACTAAGGACTGTGACCTAGTAGTCTGCAAACCCCTTCGGAATGCAACAGCCCTACAGGTATTGTATGCCATTGGCTAGAAGCTAGAGGAATCTGTTCCTGGTAGTGTGTTTCCCCCATGTCCCAAAGTACTTTTAATTCAATGACTGCTAGCCAGTGACAAGTCTGTCTCTGCCATCGCAGTGCACCAGATCACCATAGGTGGCATCTCTTTGGGGTCTCAACATCTTATGACAGATATAATGAAAGCAAGATACCTTTGTGTGCCACATTTCCTTGAGAACCTGGTGCACTATCTTCCCTGTTCTAAAGTTCCTCAAGGTCCCTACATTTCAAGGAACTGCTTGCTCTGGTGCTAATCCCTTGGCATGCTTAGGTGGCCAGGTGACTCTGGGAAAACCCTATGCTTGTCTTTTGCCGAAAACCAATTCGGTAAATCAGTTGATGGCAGAGTTCCACAAAAATGAACTTTCATTTCAGGCAGTGCCAGGTAAACACCCCATGGTGATATTTACATTGGACGGTAGCCATCCAGACCTCCGACCAACTCTTCTTCAGTCATGGTGGAAAAACACAAGGGGCTCCCTTGTCTAGGCAGCGGCAAGCCTGCCAGGACATCAGCACCCTGAGTTCTTATCATGATACGCCACTCTTCTTGGGTTTTATTTAGAGGTGTGCCAGGTTTTAAAAGGTGAACATCACCCCTCCCAGCGGTGAGTGCAATGACCATCTCGAATCTCCTAATCTTTTGATTAGACCTATGGTGAGTCTTAAAGCCCATTTATTCTCAACGTTCCAGATGGACTTCGTATTTATTTACTCCATATTTTTGCACATTTTCAGAAAGTTTGTGGATGTGTTAGGATGCAGCCGTACCACAGACAACCTTGGGGCAGCGTAGCCAATAGTTCACTGAAGAGTCGCGAAGAAGAATGTGTAATAATAGCAGAACTTTCTGAAGAGTTTTTTAAGAGGTTATAAACATGTATATGCTGTTCGCCTGGCCACAGGAACAAACATTTGATACAGAACAGCTGGGAGGGGATTCGACATGAATTTATCTGTAGCAAAGGAAAAATGGATGCCCGTGTGTGACCAATTTGTTTGTCCCATCTCATCATCCCATTAGCCGAACCACTTAATCCTACTACGGTTGCGGGGAGGCTGGAGCCTCTCAGTCGATACTGCGCTTGGACTGTTGGAGGAAACAGGAGTACAGAGAGGAAACCCACGCAAGCACAGGGAGAGCATGCAAACTCCACCCAGAAACGGCCAAGCCCGAGATTCGAACCCAGAATCTTCCTGTTGTAAGGTGGACGTGTTAACCACAACTTTATCGTGCTGCCCGTTATGTATATACAGGATCAGAAATTTCAATGTCAGACCAAGTTTATTTGTCTATTTGATTGCATTTTAAATTCATAACACAAGAAATCCTATGTTTGTTCGTTTTTTGGAAGTGTGGTAGCATAGCAGTTCAATCAGGCGGTGCTGTGTACTTAATTTTATGATTTGGCTAAGGTTTACACTCCCTGAGTGTTCTTGTTATGTATGTGGTTTAATATAACCTGGATAACTTCTAGGTTTCCATGTATTTTGACACCAGCGCTAACCCTGGGTTTACACTGGGGTACAATGTCCGCGATTTCTGTGATTTGAGATTTGTGATGAGCGTGGGGATTGTGGGATCAAATCGTGTTGATCTTGAGGGAACTTGGTGGATTTGTGATGATCCTGAGGGAATCTGGTGGAATTTGGATGATCTTGAGGGAACTTGGTGGGTTCGTGATGATCCTGAGGGAACTTGGTGGAATCGTGATGATCCTGAGGGAATCTGGTGGAATTGGTATGATCTTGAGGAAACCTGGTAGATTCATGATGATCCTGAGGGAACTTGGTGGAATCGTGATGATCCTGAGGGAACTTGGTGGAATCGTGATGATCCTGAGGGAA
>JBCNYH010000022.1:5222804-5246732 GCA_039654325.1 Tandanus tandanus | reverse complement strand
GTGATGATCCTGAGGGAACTTGGTGGAATCGTGATGATCCTGAGGGAACTTGGTGGAATCGTGATGATCCTGAGGGATCTTGGCAGATTCGTGATGATCTTGAGGGAACCTGTTAGATTCGTGATGATCTTGATGGAACCTGTTAGATTCGTGATGATCTTGACGGAACTTGGTGGATTTGTTATGATCCTGAGGGAACTTGGTGGAATCGTGATGATATTGAGGGATCTTGGCAGATTCATGATGATCTTGAGGGAACCTGTTAGATTCATGATGGTCCTGAGAGAACTTGGTGGATTCCTGATGATCTTGAGGGAACTTTGTGGATTTGCGATAATCCTGAGGGAACATGGTGGATTTGTGATGATCTTGAGAGAACTTGGTGGATTCGTGATAATCTTGAGGGAACTTTGTGGAACCATGATGATCTTGACGGAACTTGGTTGAATCGTAATGATCTTGAGGGAACTTGGTTGAATTGTGATGATCGTGAAGTAACTTGGTGGATTCGTGCTGAGTGTGCTGATCGTGGCAAAATCTTTGACAGTCAATTATTATGAATATTACGATGTATTACGATTTGACGCCAATTGTGATAGAACGTGAGAAGTGCGGTAAAGCGCAGTAGCGCTTAACAGAGTGCAACAGACCTTGATGCGCTATCGTTGGGGATTGTGATGAACTTGGCAACACGATTCCTTCAAAGTTTCATCACTTGGATGCACCCTGCATCCTTTTAATAGCCAAATTGTGCTCCAAGCGTGCTCATAAATCATGGAGCTCATCAGTGTAAACCCAAGGCAACCTAAGAAGGTTATTAATTGCAAATCACCCATCACATTGCTTGCATGCAAAGAAAAAGGTATCCAGGTGATTCTCACCGCCCTTGCCTGTTATCCGGGTAACCCCAATTACATCTGTAACTAATGTTTAACCATATCAGTGAAGGCTATCTGCTGATATGAATACAGCAGTCCCAAATGAAAGAAGTGAGCATTGCTGCTTTTACACTGTGTTAGAGTTTTAAGGACAATCCAAATACGTTTCCTAAAGTTGCATTCACACAGGAAGCAATGAGCGACATGTGAATCACTTTCCTGCTGAACTGCCCGTGAAATCACCTATTTTACAAAGTATTTGCAATCAAATAGGCAAAGATATTGGGGAACTCAGTGTTTTGTAATATCTGTCAATCAACGATATCTTTAAGCTCTGATTGGTTATCACATGAATCGCTCACTTGAAAATTCAGCTCAGTTGAACATCTCCTCATTGACTTTGCATTGTCGCACGGCCTGGCAAGCTGTTCAGGGTGTACCCTGCCCTTGCCCAGAGTCGGCTAAGATGGGCACCAGCCTCCCTACAACCATAATTAGGATTAAGCGGCTTAGAAAATGAATGAATATCTTTGATAAGTTGAATTGTTTTTTAAAAATCCAAAGAGTAAAACAATGTGAAGTGTATTCCAGCCTAGTGTCCCATGATTCTGGGACAGACTATGGATCCAACATGACCCTGGCCATGATAAAGCATTAATTGTAGGAAAACTAATAAATTGAATGTCTCTTTTTCCATTTTATGAATGTTGGTAGGCAAAGGCTGACAGGAGTAGAGATTTTAAAAGAAAATGTTGGTGTTGTTGTTCTTGGTTTGTGTTAAATAAATTTTTTTTATTTTTTTTTATTACTACTACTTGATTACAGCCATCAATTGAGAAATCGGTCCGCTTACTCAGCTGCACTATACCTGGACTGGAAACCTAAAACGGACCAGCTGTAAAATCTGGAAAGAGTTCTAAGCTGGTACAAAGTCACAGTGTGTAATTTATCGTGGAGCTTTCATGATGCGTCATGATCTCAGAGCTCCAGTACCATAGTAAAATGTGCCAAAGACACCAGCAAATTTGGAGCTGAAAGTTAAAACGCTCTTATTTATTGGCATGGAACGGGTTTAATTCCCACAGAGTTGTGCTCGTGTTACTCATATGAAGTGTGCGGAAATCAAACTCCATTTTGGCTCTGATGACACTCAATCAGAGTGCCGTTTGGGCTCAGGGCCTATCAGTTTTACAATCAAGGCTTTATTCCCCTGGGCTAACGGCAACGACTTTAAGGGTGATTACAGAAGGATTGTCTTAAGTACCTCAGAGCAAAAAGGCACTGTAAGTTAAATCGTATCCTGGCAGAACACACTTAACAAAGAGGGGTATTGGGTTTCACAGAGTTACCGGAATGATGGTTAAGGATCGGTGTCAGGATCGAGATATTTAGGATTATTAGGCAGTCTCTAATAATGTTACAACGTGGGAATTGTAGGTTACAAGACTAAAAATAGCTCTAGTTCTATTACAAGAACATTTCTCACTCAGTCATTGGATATTTTCAAAATTCATGTCCATCACTGTTATAGTTCCACTGAACCTTTTTCATCAAGAAAAAAAATAATTTAATTCAGGTTTATTTATTTATTTATTTATTTTTTGTTTTCTTTTGCAGGACAGCATGGTGGCGTCATGGTTAGCACATCTGCCTCACAGCAAGAAGGTACTGGGTTCAAGTCCCAGGATTGGGCCTTTCTGTGTGAAGTGTACATGTTCTCCCCGTGATTGAGTGAGTTTCCTCCAGGTACTTTGGTTTCCTCCAACAGACCCAACACATACAAATTAGGCTAACGTGCTGTTTCAAACTGCCCCAGGTGTAAATGGTTGTATGTGTTTTGCCCTGCAATGGCTTGCTGAACTGTTTAGTGTGTACCCTGCCTTCACCCAGTGTCGGCTAAGATTAGAATCCTAATTAAGGATTAAGCAGTTTGGTGATTGAATGAGTGAGTTTTTTTTCCACCTTTATCACATTCTAACATGTTATATTCTTCAGAAAGAAATATGGGTCATGGGGGGTCATTCATACACACCAATCAGCAATAACATAAGCACCGCCTTACTAGGCAGCCCCATACACAACAAGCAGCATTAACAGTTTCAGCAGTTTGTGCTACAGTAGCTCTTCTGTGGGATCAGACCAGACGTACTAGCCTTCATACACATCAATGAGCCTTGAGCAACCATGACACTCTTGCCAGTTCACTGGTTGTCCATCAGTGGACCACTTTCATATACCAGGAACACCCTACAAGACCTGCTGTTTTGGAGATGAACAGACCCAGTCGTTTAGCCATTGTTATGTGACCCCTGTCAAAGTCAAATAGATCCTTACGCTACATTTCCACTTCCAACACGATGCAGCAGTTATGAGAAGTGAATAACATGCATAATCTCACTACAGTAGCTCCTGTCAAGTAGTAGGATGTATTAGGCAGAAAGGGAACATTAAGTACTTGATGGTGATGTGTTGGAAGCAGGAAAAATGAGCAAGTATAAAGATCTGAGTGACTTTGGCAAGAGCCATATTGTGACGATAAAGAACGGGGTTTGTTCATTTGAAGGAAGGATGACCAGTGAAATAAATCACGGGTGCCCAAGGCTCACTGATGTGCATGGGGAGTGAAGGCTAGTATGTCTGGTCGGATCCCACAGAAGAGCTACTGTTAGCGCTGGCTATGATAGAAAAGAGTCAGAACACAGTGCATTGCACTTGCTACGTAGACACAGACCACTCAGGTGGTGTTAATGTTACGGCTGATCAATGAATATAATTAATTCAGAAATTATTCAAGCCTTTTTTTGAAACCCATTCATTCAGTAATTTTCTAAGCCACTTAATCCTAATTAGGGTGATGGGGAGACTGGCACCCATCTCAGTCGACTCTGGGCGAGGGCGGGGTACACCCTGAACAGCTCGCCAGGCAATCGCAGAGCTAATACACACACAACAACTCACGCCTAGAGGCAATTTGGAACAGCCAATTAGCCTACTGTTATTGCATTGGGCATGAATTTGGCATGAATTAGGGATGTGTAGGGGTTGTAGAAAAATGTTTAAATTCCTTTTTAAATTCCTTTTACTATGTAAAGCTGCTTTGTGACAATGTCAATTGTAAAAAGCGCTATACAAATAAAACTGAATTGAATTGAATGTCTTTGCACTGTGGGTGGAAACCGGAGTACCCAGAGGAAACCCACACAAGCACGGGGAGAACATGAGAACTCCACGCAGAAATGCCTGAGCCCGGGAATCGAACCCAGGCCTTCTTGCTGTGAGGCTAACCACTGCGCCACCGTGCCGCCCAATTGGAAACCCAAATCACTCACTCACTCACTCACTCACTCATTTGCCGAACTGCTTAGAATCACGGGGAGGATGAAGCCTATCTCAGCCAGCACTGGGCACAGGTGGGGTACACCCTGAACAGCTCGCCAGACCATCGCAGGGCCAACACATACAACCATTCACACTCACACCCGAGGGCAATTTGGTACAGCCAATTAGCCTAATGTGCAGAACTTTAGACTGTGGGAGGAAACCGGAGTGCATGAATATGATACTAATAATAATAATAATAGTAATAATTACATTTAATTGATGTACATATCATTTCGATGCATCATCTATGAGCCCTTTATACGGAATAAGGGAAAAGTGAAAGTGGTGAAAGTTCTGAATGCTCTCATTATGTCTTCTGTATGCATCTTCCATACAGGTATCTACTGTCTATACTACAGACCCACTTTTATTAAATTGCTTTCCAAGACATTAACCAAGAATTTATACAGAGAATTTAGTATTTATGTGCAAAATCCCATAAATTCAGAAGCATGTAATTATTTTTTATTCTAAACAACGCAGCTTGCTTTAAGTGGTCAGGTACTCACAGTAATGCCTTGTACGATTGGCAGCATATCTACAATAACACCAACTCAATGTTCTTGATATAAAAAAGAAAGTACTAGCAGTAAGCAATAGTAGAATCATTCATTCACTCGTTTACCGAACCCCTTTATCCTACTGAGGTCATGGTGAGGCCACAGCCTCTCAGCCGACACTTGGTGAAGGCGTGGACCACCTTAAACAGCTCAACAGTCCATCACAGGGCCAACACACACAAAACCATTCACAATCACACACACACACCCAGGGTCAATTTGGAACAACCAGTCAGCCTAATGTGCATATCTTTGACCTGTGGGAGGAAACTTGAGTACCCAGATAAAATTCACACACGTATGGGGAGAACATACAAACTCCACACTGAAATGCCCTTGCCGAGTTTGGGACTCAAACTCAGGACCTTCTTGCTGTGAAGTGGATATGCTATGCCATCACTACACCAACATGCCACCCATACCAGTAGATTCATTTAGACCTAGATTTCTTCGGGGGGGTTTTATTAGAATGGTGCATGTCACACTCACTCACTCACACATTTGCAGAACTGCGTAAGAACTGCTGCAGGGGTCACAGGGAGGCTGGAGCCCATCTCAACTGACACTGGGCGAAGGTGGGATACACCCTGAACAGTTCGATAGACCATTACAGGGCAACACACAACCATACAGACTCATAGTCACATCTATGGAAAATTCGGAAATGCCAGTTAGCCTAATGTGCATGTCTTTGGACTGTGGGAGGAAACCAAAGAACCCAGAGGAAACACAAGCACAGGAAAGAACATGCAAACTCTGTACACAGAAACACCTTTGTTGAGCCTCTGGAATCGAACCCAGGACTTTCTTGCTATGAGGCGGAAGTGCTAACCACTACCCCACTGTGCCACCTATTATGTTATAGTTAATGAAGGCTTAAACAATCCCAACATTCTGCTTCATGTTTTAATGCTGTTGCATTTTCGCAGTTTTTGGTTTGTTACTGTGTTTTATCACTTCCAGGCCACCGTACTCAGAGTAATTACTCATAAATCATCTTTAAAAGAGTGGGTTTGTCTAAAGACGGATTGACTGAAGGAAAAAAAAAAACTGAAAGAGCTTGAGATAGAATGAAAGTATTTATACAGGTGAGGTGTGACGTTTGCTTTTTTTTTTTTCTTCCTTAATTCCCATCAAGCAGAGAATTAAACCAACTTGCAGAATCACAAACACAGCAGATCGATTCTTGTAAAGAGAACAGACAAAACAAAACCTTCACATTCCACATGTTCTTGATTGATGGATGCAATAACAAATCATGTATTTATGGACCGGCATGAAAAATGGAGCTAAGGCCGGATAAAGAAATATTCAGGGTTTCTCATCAGAACTTTTTGAAAACCTAAATGCGGCATGCTTTTTTTGTTTATTTGGGGGTTTTTTTGTTTGTTTTTAATAAAGAAATGAGGTGACTGTCGAAGCCCGAAAGCTTTTAAAGCTAAATGTAGGTTAAGTGACTGAAGCTATACAATACACCCTAGATGAGCAGCCTTTTACACGTACAAACTCTGAACAACTGTCTATAGAACGGCAGCTTTGCAGTTCCAAAAATCTTTAGAAAAAGAACTATTTCAAACGGAATTAAACCAATCTCACAATCACAATCACACCATCTGACATGGAATCGTGTTCTGTGTCGGTTTTATGTTGTCGGATGTGTTTTCAGAGGTTTTGAGCGTGTTAAAAAAATAATAATAAATTGCGGCGCCAATTTACGGGTGTGGGCGCTGATGAGAAACCGGGCATTTTTTTTTTATCCAGCCTTAAGTGGAATAGGGAGCTTTCTTAACATGACACATGAGACAAATATGACCACTGGCATACATGATCTCTCTAAATTTAAGAAATTCAACTACAACTTTATACTGAGGGGGGTTTGAGGATGTGGGCACAAAAAAACAGGCCTAAAATGAATATATGTATAAATAAATTCATAATCAGGTTGATTTAGCATGTTAGACGCTAAGCGAATGTCTTATAGTGACTTGCAAAAAGAGGCTTCGAGTATGGACGTATGGCATGTGTTATTAGACAGCGTGTGCATTAGATAATGCTATTAAATGGGTGGGTCAGAGAACATCTGAAACAGTAATCTCCCATGTGAATGGTACAAGTAGAAATAAGCCTTCTAATACAAACTGGAGAGAAGCTCAACATTGCAGGGGAAAAAAAATCTTATCGGATATGCTCTCATTGGGCCTCATATATCAAACTCGATATGAACAGATTTATTTATAAATCATTCCTACAAACATTTACACAAAAATTCATGAAAATGTTGTCATTTCAGGGAATTTTGGTGAAACACTGTCTCTCGCACACTCACTCATTTGCCGATCTGCTTTATCTTAATAGGGCCGCGGGATGGCTGGAGCCTATCTCAGCTGACACTGGGCAAAGGCGGGGTTCAGCTTGCCAGACCATTGCAAAGCGACAGACACACAACTTTCCCACTCACATATAGGGGCAATTTGGAAGAGCCAGTTAACCTAATGTGGATCTTTGGGCCACAGAAGGAAACAGTAGTTCCCGGAGGAAACGCACACAAGCACTGGAAGAACATGCAAACCCCACACAGAAACGCCCTAATCAAGCCCGCAACTCTTATGGCTATGAGGTGGACATGCTAACCACTACGCCACCGTGCCACCCGCTAGCAAATATAAATCCATAAATTCAGATTACTAAGACCAGTTATTCGGTTTCGAATACTGCTGTACAGATGGAGAACATGCAGCAATGACGGAGTGGGTTCAGTTTACCACATTATCATCATCATCATCATCATCATCCTCTTTTAATGCTGTGCAACATTCTGTTAAAGCAGTCACTGAGTGACCAATAAATGACACATGATACACACAGGCTGTGTGACTTAGGTAGCACCCTGCTGCGTTTCCAGTGCAGCACTGGGAAGGACAAACTGGTGTAATCTCACTTAATTCACATCTGGGCGAGACGTCTGTGCAGTGGTTAGCACATCTGCCGCACAGCAAGAAGGTCCTGGGTCCGAGTCCCAGGCTCGGGTGTTTCTGTGTGGAGTTTGCATGTTCTCCGCGTGCTTGGGTGGGTTTCCTCCGCCGAGTTGTTTAGGGTGTACCCTGCCTTCGCCCGGTGTCGGCTGAGATAGGCTCCAGCCACCCCACAACCCTGATAGGATTAGTACTTTGTCCTTTTCAAAGACTTTGTATGTTGATATATAATTTATATTTTCATGGAGTTAGACGTGAGTTAAAATAACTTTCCCTTCTGCCTCAAAGAAAAACTTTTTCGCCGTTTACCCATTTCAGCAGTTCGCCTTTTCTGGGCGTCATTTAGTTATTTACAGATAATTTGTGCGTATCAAGATCTCTGAAACTTTTATGTCTGTTACATTTTTTTTTTTCCTTTAGTTTGGTTTACACAAATTTTTAGTATGTTAACACTCAAACCTATAGGCATATATCAGTGAATACTAAAGCTACGTGATAACAGAGAAAAAAATAAAATTGATATTAGGTGGGGTGGCACGGTGGCGTAGTGATTAGCACGTCCGCTTCACAGCCAGAATGTCCTGGGTTTAAGTCCCACGTTCAGTGAGGGCACTTCTGTGTGCAGTTTGCATGGGTTTTCTCTGGGTATTCCGGTTTCCTCCCACAATCAAGAGACAAGCACATTAGGCTAATTGGTTGTTCCAAATTGCCCCTAGGTATGAGTGTGAATGGTTGTGTGTGTTGGCCCTGCGATGGTCTGGCGAGCTGTTCAGGGTGTCGTCTGAGATAGGCTCCAGCCTCCCCATGGCCCTAATAGGATTAAAAGGCAAATGATTGATTGGGTAAGTGAGTGAGTGAGTGAGAGTGAGCTGTAAACCAAACCATTATATTGTTCTGTGATGAAACATGCTGTTGTTAATATTGACAAAAATGCCGTTTGAGTTGAAAATAGCACAAAGCACCATCTACTGGGTAAAATCATCCTGCAAGGCTGTTGATAATGTAGTCAACCATGTGGTACTTATCTATGTCATAAAATAAATTATTTTAAAAAGTCAGTAACCCCTATATAGAAGTGGCCCGCCTCTCTCAGTCCCCACCCCTTGATTGGGAGTATGTGAAACTATGCTCAGTTGAGCCTTATTGAGCAACCGCGGCCCTCCTCAGCCCTTGCAACTTTTTGCCATCTCTCACGCCCTGTGCCAACATTCATTCATTCATTTTCTGAACTGCTTAATCCTAATTAGGTTCGTCGGGAGGCTGGCGCCCATCTCAGCCGACTCTGGACACTCTGGACAGCTCACCAGGCCATCGCAGGGCCAACACACACTCAACCATTCACACAGAAACGCGTTGACGGCAATCCAGTGGCCTACTCTTTACCAATGACAGCAATGGTTCTTTTACATGCCTCTCACCACAGACAGTGAGAGGCACGGCTGGCCTTTGATAACCCAGTTAGCTGCACTGGGGGGACAGCAGTGACAACTCGGTGATAGTGGGGCTTGAACCCCCGATCTTCAGATCAGTAAGCCAGCACCTTCACCACTGAGCCACCACTGCCCCGGCATCTAAACACCACCCTTTGTACTATTGTACTATTAACTTTTCCATTGCATAAAATGACAATAGATTCCTTCTGTTGTCTGGAATTGTACTATGGCTAATGGATAGTTTTAAATCATAATCTCATTAGCATTAATATAGTTCTTTGAAATGATCATCTACTTTTGATGGACAGTTTTGATTCATCATGCTGGTATTATGTAGTCAACATTTATTTAACTAACTCGGTCTCTTGGTTATTAAACTTTGGAGGCATTAAATAACCTGGATAGCCAGAATATAACACAATGTGTTGAACATTAAACCGCACTCACTCGTTTATTCATACATTCTCACGCAGTGTGTGGAGTTAAGATCAGAGCTGGGAGTGAAGTTACACTTCAATTAGCAGTTCTATCAACCAAATAGATCACAGTGCACAGTATTACTAGGTACATCGGTGTGTGTGTGTGTCTCACTGGGCTACTAATCAGAAGGTCTTGTGTTTAAATCTCATCATCACAAAGCTGCAATTACTGGGTCATTAAGCAATTAAGAGCATTGAGCTCTTACCCCCTCCTCACTCCACTCAACTGCCTCACTTGAAAGTTGCCTTGGATGAAGGTGCCAGTCAAATGATGTGAATGTAAAATAAAAAGCAGCATTACAAAGAGATCAAACACAAATCGTAGACGTTACATTTTTATATAGCGCGCTTAATTTATCACCAGGTATCGTACAAACAACTGACCTGGGTCTGTTCATAAAGGTGGAATATTCATAACCAGTTTCTGGTGGGGCGGCACAATGGAGTAGTGGTTGGCAGCAAAAAGGTCCTGGGTTCGAGTCTCGGGCTCGAGTTTCTGTGCTTGCGTGGGTTTCCTCCAGGTACTCCGGTTTCCTCCTGCAGTCCAAAGACATGCATATTAGGCTAATTGCCTGTTCCAAATTGCCCCCAGCTGTGGATGGGTTTGTGAATGATTGTGTGTGTGTTGGCCCTGCGACGCTCTGGCGAGCTGTTCAGGGTGTACCCCGTCTTTACCCAGTGTCGGCTGAGATAAGCGACATCCTCCCCGCAACCCTAGTACGACTAAGCAGTTCGGCAAATAAGTGATGATGAGAGAGATCAGTTTCTGGCAGAGCGGCACGGTGGTGTAATGGTTAGCACGTCCACCTCACATGCACTCCGCCTTCACCCAGTGTTGGCTGAGATAGGCGCCAGTCTCCCTGAGACCCTAATAGGAATACGCAGTTCGGCAAATAAGTGATGATGAGAGACAGTGGTTTCTGGTAGGGCTGCACAGTGGCGTGGTGGTTAGCATGTCCGCTTCAAGAAGAAACAATGTCCTGGGTTCGAGTGCCGGGCTCAGTCATTTTGGTATGTAGGCTGCACTTTCTACCCGTGTTGGCATAGGTTTCCACCCGGTACTCCAGTTTCCTCCCATGGACCAAAAACATGCATACTAGTCTGTTCCAAATTGCCCCTAGTTATGAGGATGAATGGTTGTGTGTGTGTGTGTGTGTGTGTGTTTGTGTGTGTGTGTGTGTTGCCCTGCGATGGCCTGAAGGGCTGGTCAAGGTGAACCCTGCCTTTGCCCAGTGTCAGCTGAGATAGGCTCCAGCCTCCCCATGACTCTAATAGTAGGATTAAGCAGTTTGGCAAATGAGTAAATGAGTGAGGTAGCAGTTTCTGGTAATCAAGTAATATTAATCATGAGTGTGTCGTATTACAAAAGCACCATACTGTATAACAGAAAATCACACTCCTTAATCTTACACCTGGCGAATCATCTCAGGCTGGAAATGAGAAATGTCATCCACATCCAGCTCGCTGTTAACTGCTGCTAAGATTTCGGAACTAGTGCCTTATTTGTCCTGCCTTGCCCTCCGTCTCGTTTTCCTTCTGGATGACAGCTTACACTCATCCTGAAAAACGAGAAAACTCCTGAACCTCTCTAGAGCCTTCACTTATGTCTTTTCTAGAAAAAAAGGCTCTAAACTTTGCATTTCTTTGTCTGTGCACCTTTAGTACAATATGTCGGCATCTTTTACCTAGAAAGGGGTATGTAGTTTATTATACACTGCCCGGCCTAAAAAAAGTCTCACACATGAATATGTTGTTGTTCCGCCTTTAGCCTTGCTTACAGCACGTAATCATCATGCGATTGTTTCAACAAACTTACATTTATTAACATAACATTTATTTCCATCCAGTGTCGGGTTCATTTCTCATCGACGTCTTGAATTGATGAGGGGAAAAACTGAACCACTCCATAAAGTCTTCTCCAGCACATCCCGAAAACTTTCAATAGGGTTAAGGTCAGGACTCTGGGGTGCCGATACATATGTGAAAATGATTCCTCATTCTCCCTGAACCACTCGCTCATTATTCGAGTCACCTGCTCATTCACTACATTCAGGTCATCAGCTGACTTCATTTTATTGCCACATTAATGTTGCTGAGCCTCGACCGGCCCAACTGGAGCAACAAGAGATGCCATGGAGATTACACGCTGTAATCAAGGCTAAAGGCTCTCCATGAAAATATTAGAGTGTGTGACTCTCTTTCTCTCTTTTTTGGCCAGGCAGTGTATATTTAGAGTCTTACTCTCAAAATAAGTTAAATTAAAATGTACCTTAAATCTTTTTTTAAATGTAAACTATGCTGATGCTCCCAGGTGAACCTTACACATTAAATGTATAGAGGAGTCAATCCCAAAGACAAATACAACGAACAGTTTGACCATCAGTATCAGCTGTGTGCTGGGAGTAAACGACACCACAGGCAACGAAGCAGCACGACTAAAGCTTCCATAATAAACTTTGCAAGCATCCTCCCAGCTCCAGTCTAACCAGCTGCCAGTTACCAAAGCTGGTCAAACTGGTAGCCATCTTTGCACGCTGGTAGATGGAAACATTTCTGGATAGTTGCTACTAATGCAGTGCGTGAGGTCATTTAAAGGTCTCAACCATTTATTGATCAATTTAGTGCAGGCAGGAAAACCTGGAAAAATCACTTAACCAGCTGGCAAAGTTGTTTCGGCAGCCAGCTGGGCAGAGCAAGCTGGAATTTTTGCACGGGACCAGTATTGACCTGTGTGCTTTTATTTCTTGCAAGGACACCCAGAAGGTGGATATTAGATGCTACAACTGAAGCATCATACACATGCACAGCACTAAGAGCCACAAATTATTGATTGCATGAAAGAAAGCAGCTCTAATTTCTGCCCTCAGCTAAATTTGACCACCGAAAAGTGCGCCTGGTCTAACAAAGAACGCCTGCAAACAAACAGTGGTGCACATGCACACGCATCATTGTACACACACCGGATGCACGCAGTGACATAACCATGTTTCCATGTATCAATCCCTGCTTTTGAAGTCGCGCTCGCGCTTATGTAACCCTATTGATCATTTCGGCTCCCCGAACAATGCGGAGAGGAGCCCCATAGTGCCCCATAGGGCTAGATCCTACCTGCAACACCTACCTGCAAAAAAAAAAAATAATAATAAGCCACCATCATCAGACATCAGCATCATCTTCCTCATCTCACTCCATGCACAGCAGGACGCACTGTTTAGGTTCTTTACCCTAAATTGCTGTGATTGCAACAATGTCCTTTGTTATCAAACAACACGTGCACGCGCTTCTAAATATTATGATACTCTAACCACAAATGCTGGTACTTAGAAATAAATAAATAAATAAGGATTGCCACCTTCATTCAGGAAGTTCTGGACTGGACAATAAACCCAATCATCATGCTTCCCCCCCACCACCAACCCACCCCACTCCCTGTCTCCTAAAAGCGCTCGTGCTGGTGTTGTGCTTAAATAATAGTTGTTGGTTTTTTTTTTTATGTTTGCAAGCAAGCAATGCAATTAAACTGACTGCTGGGAATAAACCAAGATGCAAACAAGGCACAGCAAAGGAGTCCCTGCTATGCGGGACTGTCCGATCTGAACTACCCGCAGTACATAGTACAAGCCACCTTACATTAAAGAATAGCTAAATCATGGAGGCAAGAATTCTAAAGCAGTACCTGAAAGCACAGCTGGGCTCCCTGGAGATGCCCGGTTTGCCTGGTAATGCCTGTGCATTATCGCATTTAGGTCAGAGTCAGAAGCAGTTGGAGCGGATGGTCGGCCATGCCTCCCACCTCCTGTCTTCTTTATTGGCACAGTAAGCAGAGCTGCAATCTCACTCAGCTCCACTGGCCTGCTCGAGCATGGGGGAAACCACGCCCCCTCTGTGCACTGGCTGTCATTGCTTTCAGTGCTGAGCGTGCACGCCCGTGCGCGCGCGTGCGTGTGTGTGTGTGTGTGTGTGTGTGTCCAGTTCTGGTTGTATGTTGCTCTGTGATCATTTGTCAGTGATGAGCTGTTTAGTACATGACTAGTGTGACTATGTACCTGTGATACACTTGTGTGAAAGTACATCCCATGGAAACATATTTGAAAACGCAAAGGCGGCACAGTGGGGTGTTGATAAGCATGTCTGGCTCACAGCAAGAAGGTTCTTGGTTTGAGTCCTGGGTTTCTTCCCACAGTCCAAAGACATGGACATTAGGCTAAGTGGCTGCTCCAAATTACCCCAAGGTGTGAGTGTGACAGTGAGTGGTGGCGTAGCGGTTAAGGCGATGGGTTGCTGATCTGAAGGTTCAAGCGGTTCAGTCCCCGCTATCACCACTGTTGTGCCCTTGAGCAGGGCCTTTAACCCTCATTTGCTCTCAGTTGTACAAAAATGATAATTGTAAGTCGCTCTGGATAAGAGCTGTAAATGTAAATGTAATGTAAATGAATGGTTGTGTGTCTGAGATGGACTGGTGAGCTGTTCACCCAGAGTTTCACACAACCATAGTAGGATTATGCGGTTCAACAAATTAATGAATGAAAAAGGAAACATTTCACCCTCATAATACAATGCATTAAGGTAAAGTGTGTTTTTTTGTTTGTTTGTTTGTTTGTTTGTTTTTTAATCCCACAAGGGAAATTTTGGCTCTGCATTTAACCCAAAGTGAGCACACACACGTAAACAGTGAACACACACACTCGGAGCAGTGGGCTGCCACACACTGGGGCACCTGGAGAGCAGTTGGGGGTTAGGTGCCTTGCTCAAGATCGCTTCGGACATGAAGGTGGAGGAAGAGAAGGTGTGGCTCACTCCCCCACCGCCACACATTTTTCTTACTGGTTCAGGAATCGAACCAGCGACTTTTAGGTCCCAAACCCGTTTCTCCAAATATTAGGCTACGGCTGCCCCTGCCTCTTGATAAACAACGAAAAGTCACCAATCTTTTCTCAAAAAATGTTTTAAATAATTTATTCCAAAAGTAATGTTCGTTTGTGAACAAAATCCACACTTGGCTTCACAACGCTGAAGACACCCTCAGAGATTTCTGTTGAAATATGCATAAGGTGGTGCAAACAAGCTATTATTATTATTATTAATTTATTTATTTTGTTATTATGGGATGGCACAGTGGTGTAGTGGTTAGCCTGTGTGAAGTTTGCATGTTCTCCCCGTGCTTGCGTGGGTTTCCTCCAGGTATTCCGGTTTCCTCCCACAGTCCAAAGACATGCACAGTAGGCTAATTGGCTGTTCCAAATTTCCCCTAGGTGTGAGTGTGAGAGCGAATGGTAGTGTGTGCTGCCCTGCGATGGACTAGCAAGCTGTTCAGGTGTACCCCACCTTCATCAGTGTTGGCTGTGATCGACAAATGAGAATGAGTTATTATTATTATTTTTAGTAGTAGTAGTAGTAGTTGTATTAGAAGTTGTAGTATTACTATTATAATTGTTGTTGTTGTTGTTATTATTCATTCATTTATTTTTAGGCCACTTCATCCTAATATAGGTGGTTGGGAGGCTGGCGCGGGTACACCCTGAACTGCTTGCCAGGTCTATTATTATTATTATTATTATTATTATTATTATTATTATCATCATCATCATCATAGTTGTTGTTGTCCATTCGTTCATCATTCATTTTCTGAACCTCTTAATCCTAATTAGGGTCACGGGGAGGCTGGCGCCCATCTCAGCCAACTCTGGGCGAGGGCAGAGTACACCCTGGACAGCTCACCAGGCCATCGCAGAGCAGTTGTTGTTGTTGTTCATGTTTATTTATTTATTTTTATCACGAATGCACACAAAATAATGCTTGCCTTGGTAGCAAAAATTCGGGAAATAAACATGAAGGAAAAAACATTTTGACAGGAATACATTTTTTCAAATTACTAGGACATACTGTATACTATATATTAAATATTGCTTCATTTCCAGAACCAGAAAGTGTGTTGTTGAGATAAATAATGTATTTAGGGAACAACACTGATTAGGGATGGGTTTGTTTATTAGGAACAATGATGTTCAGTGATGCCCATACCAGGGTGTACTCTCCCCTCGCCCAGAGTCGTCTGAGATGGGCGCCAGCCTCCCCGCGACCCTAATTAGGATTAAGCGGTTCAGAAAATGATTAAATAAATGAATGTTCAGTGATTGGTTGATGGAAAAAAACAGTGACTGGCGATTTGTCATTAGTAACCAGCTTACATAAGCACAACACCACCTAGGGCTGAGTTGGGTGGGGGTGGCACAGCGCTTAGTGTAGTGGTTGGCACGTCCGTCTCACAGCAAGAAGGTCCTGGGTTCGAGTCCTGGGCTCAAAGAGGACATTTCTGTGTTGAGTTTGCATGTGCTCCCCGTGCTTGTGTGGGTTTCCTCCGAGTACTCTGGTTTCCTCTCACAGTCTCAGAAAGGGATACACACATTCACCTAAATAGCTGTTCCAAACTGCCCCTTGATGTGAGTGTGAATGGATGGTTGTGTGTTTTAGCCCTGTGATGGTCTGGTGAGCTGTTCAGGATGTACCCTACCTTCACCCAGAGTTGGCTGAGATAGGCTCCAGCCTTCCTGAGACCCTAGTATGATTAAGTGGTCTGGCAAATCAATGAATGATTGAGTTGAGTTGGGTGGGGGCAGTGGTGGCCCGGAGGTAGGTTGTTGGCTTACTGATCCGAAGGTCGGGGGGTCAAGCCGCACTATCACAGAGTTGTCACTGCTGTCCCCAGTGCAGTTAACTGGATTCAAAGGCCAGCGATGTCTCTCACTGTCTGTGGTGAGAAGCGTCTAAAAGAACCATAGCTGTCATTCGTAAAGAGGAGGCTGCATTGCCGTCAGCGTGTTTCTGCCCTGCGATGGCCTGGCGAGCTGTCCAGGATGTACTCTGCCCTCTGAGATGGGCGCCAGCCTCCCCGAGACCCCAATTAGGATTAAGCAGTTCAGAAAATGAATGAATGAGTTGGGTGGTATGGTGGTACATTTTATGATTAATCTCCAGGTTGATCTCTCTCCTCTGGTCTATTTTGTACTTTGGTTAATGTCTTTTAAATACTCACTGATGGTGGCAACAATGGGATTAGCCCTTGCTTCATCTCTGATTAAAGTGATCGATGCGGCAGAGCTTTAGTCCATCTCTCCCACTTAAGCAGTTTAGCAAATGAGTGAGTGAGTGATGATGAGCGAATAGCACAGAAAACATATAGTATTAGCATGGACTCTTCCTGTAATAATCGCTTCAAACTGTTGTGTATACACACTTAATTGCGCCTACGCACATACAGTCAGCTCTTATGAAATCTGTTCCCTTTGAGTTACACTCAGCTTTGTGTCATAAGCTATAATATTCCATCCAAGCAAAGCAGAGCCATCGTTTTGGATCAGGAGTGGAAAACAGGCTGCCTGAGGGACAGGGGTGAAAAAAGTAACACCTCCTATACATAATGGAGCCCCAACTGGCATATTTTTTACTTGTAGGATCACCTAGAGGGCACTCATTTTCTTGCATGTGGAGAAGCACATAGGGCGCTGCATCTCGTTTTCTTCACTGGCAGAACACCCATTAGGGTACTTCATCACATTTCCTTGCACATAGGGGAACCATAGAGGGCCCAGCATGCTCATTTTGTGTTTCCTGAATTAAACAAATTTGTGTATATGCCATTATGTGCACTTGGTTCTCCATCTTTGATAAATAAGGGCCACTGTGTCTTTTAGCTAATGGGGGAACACTCATATTTCCTCTGTACCAGGGGTGGTTAAAGGATGGAGTGTCGGGATGGGCATCCAATGAAGTATTTCCATTACATCTTATCCAATCACATGCATTTATTTGCTTAACTCATTGAACCAGAGACTAACTACTGGGCTAGACATGTTCTTCTAGGGGCGGGGGGAGGCTGCAGCCTATCTCAGCCGACACCGGACAAAGGCAGGGTACACCCTGAACAGCTTGCAAGACCATCGCAGGGCAATACACACACAACCATTCACACTCACATCCACACCAAGGGGCAATTTATAACAGGTAGTTAGCCTAATGTGCATGTCTTTGGACTGTGGGAGGAAACCAAAGTACCCAGAGGAAACCCACATAAGCACGGGGAGAACATGCAAACTCCACACAGAACCGCCTGAGCCAGGGATTCGAACCCAGGACCTTCTTGCTGTAATGTGGACGTGCTAATCACTATGCCCTAGATTTTTTCTAAATAGCACAATGCTTATCAAAGTGTTAACACAGAATGCCACCATAAAACAATTCATGACTAATAAATTGATCATCCTTCATTAGTTAAGTTAGTTTGTAAAGATCATTATAAGCAAGGAATAATTTTCTAGCTGGATCTTTTTACCTGAATACCCCAATCTTTGCCTTAGCACCTGATGGTTTGCACTAAGAAATATTGTGATTTTTTTAATTAATTAATTAATTTTTTTGTACATTGTTCATTCAAAACAAAGTCCTCAAAAGCCAGAGTCAGTAGCCGAGGATCGGTCTGACAGAACCCATGCTTTCGGCTGCCACCCAACCCACAATGCACCTGATCCCTATAGCTTCTCCCACAAGTGGTGGGTCCATGGGAGGGCGGACCCATGTCTCCTTTTTGGGCTAAGCCCGGCCGGGCTGCATGGGCAGAAGCCCGACCAACAGGCGCTCGCCTTGGAGTCCCTCCCCCACGTCTGGGCAAGGGAAACTGATTCCTTGTATTTTCTCTATCCGTAAGGGTCTTCTGAACCGCTCTTCGTCTGGACCTTCACCTAGGACCTGTTTGCCTTGGGTAACCCTACCGTGGGCATAATGCCCCCATCAACATAGCTCCCAGGATCATTAGGACACGCAAACCCCTCCACCACGGTAAGGTGGCGGTTCAAGGAGGGGTCAAAACAAAGTCCCATACTGTAATATTTTGTTTGGCATAATCACCATGGCATTGTTGCTCCAGTTGGTCCGGTCGAGGCTCAGCAACATTACTGTGGCAATAAATGAAGTCAGCTGATGACCTGAATGTACCGAATCACATCAATGGACTTTTTCTTCCCTGATGGCACGGATATAAAATCAGGGACTCAAATAATGAAAGAGTGGTTCAGGGAGCTGGCACCCCAGAGTCCTGACCTTCACCGTGTAGAATCATGTCATGTTGTTGTTTTCATGTAGTGCAGAGTCGCTGGGTAAGCAAAAGAAAAAAAAAGACAACAGAATACAATGACTTTCGGAAAATAAAAATTAATACAATCTCAAAACAAATTAAAAACTTGGATGAAGTTGTGTTGGATATATATCATTATTAACTGGTTGCTGGTGGAGAGGACCTTTCTAAATCGTACAGCATTGCTGATAAAAACAGGGAAAGTTATTAGGCTAAGCAGCTGAATGTGAACTCTCCGAGTATTTACAACTAGCATATCTGATACACTGCTCTGGACCTTAGACACATGAATCAGTGAAAGCCTACAAATCATTGGATAGATATAATTATTATCGCTCTGGCTGCATTCAGGAGGTTTTATATCATGGATGTTCACTCAGAATATTTGATGAATGGGAAACAAACCTCACCAGACAAAAAGCTAGGATATGTAAAGCACTCACTGCACATGAGATGAGGTGAGTTGAATTGAGTTTAATGATTAAAAATGTTAATCATTCGTGCTATTACTGGTTCTTTATCACTCATGCATTCAAAGTGAAAAATACAAATAATAAGAGCGCTCTCACGCTATGGGATGTATGAATCACAAGTAGGCTCTCTGGGAAAACTACCATTAGTAAAGTTCTCCAAGTTTTCCGATGGATATGGTAGCAGTTTTAAATAGTTCTACAGAAAGCACAAGTTAGCAAGCAGTGAAATTTAAGGCTCATTCAGGACTGGCTGTTTGAGGGTCCTTTGCCAGTTTAATTTTCTGTTGCTAGCCTCTGAAAATCGGTAAAAAATGGAGGCCCGCACCTTTACCAAAATTCCTTGTGCATATATCAGCTAAACGGCATGTTGTTTATTACATTAAAATAGCAAATAATATTGTTCGGTAATCCATGCATGAAGTGAACACAATGACTCCTTTGTTCTGTTTTGCCCACCTGAAGAATCCGGTTTGTTGACCGACCAGTGGGTGTGTTGAAAGTTTTTGGGATGTGCTGGAGGAAAATGAACCCAACTCTGGATGGAAATAAATATTGTGACGTTGAGGGCAGTGGTGGCATGATGGTAGCGTGCTGGATTACTGATCCGAAGGTCATGGGTTCAAGCCCCACTATCACAGGGTTGTCACTGCTGTCCCCCCAGTGCAGCTAAGTGGGTCATCAAAGGCCAGCCGTGTCTCTCACTGTCTGTGATGAGGGGCATGTAAAAGAACCATAGCTGTTACTTGTAAAGAGTAGGTCATTGAGTTGCTGTCAGTGTGTTTCTGCTCTGCGATGGCCTGGCGAGCTGTCCAGGGTGTACTCTGCCCGAACCGGTAATTTTATCCCGTGGATTACTAGCAGGGGCTGAACTGACGTTGTACGTCAACACATTGGGCGGGGTTGACATCTCTTGTGGAGACAGTGAGACTTCACATTCTAGTGACTCAAAGGACGAGAACGCTGCCAGAGATGAGCGTGATGGTGAATCCAAAATGGCTTATGCAGCTAACGTTTTCCTGTCGTCAGTTGGTTTAGGAACAAAAAGAAACGTTTTCCGTGATTTCTGCTCTTCTTGTTTGTGCAGTTCAGCACTGGCCCATAATGTGTTATGCTGCACAGGGTCAGTGATAGTGACAGTAGCCCAGCCAATCCAATCAATACACGTCACTATCAGGCAGGAAAAGCCGATCAGAAAGGCAACATGTCTCTGAGCACGCCTAGAGTTATAACACTTGTGCGCACCTTTTCTACTAAAATCAGTTTTATCATTGATTTTGCTTTACCATGCCTGAGCTGTACGTGCCTCTCTTTGGATAATGGTGCCAGCAAAATTTGAAGCTTTACACTGATGAAGCCAATACCCCTGTTACAGTGGGCAACATTTGGTGACACCCAAACTAAATACGGTCACCTGTTTATATGCACCTGCACTGTCTACTCCTCACACTGTCTACTCTTTACAGTCATTCTCTCATGTGCCAGCCAATTTGTTGATCAAGCGATTCCCAGTAAGCACTAAAATGTGTAATGAACACCACAGAGACACGTCATTTCTGCCGTCACCGTGGTGCATAGGTTCTGTTTTTCCACCTGTATTCCCATGATTCCATTCCACAGTGTCATAGAAGCTGGGGAGTTAAGAGTGATGCTGGTCCTTGTGAAGGCAGATACAGGAGTTATCCTACCAGGGTTTCCCTTTCTGAGCCTTTCCCAGTGGAGATACTTTCAAAAACCCACAAATAGACTTTGTACAACCTGTTCCACAACACCCTGCAGTGTCCTATGTCCCTGAACGGGCAGGATCCCTTATGCAAGCGGCAACCCACCAACACCCCACCCCCACCTGTCCCTTCCTAAACCGTGGTTCATTTTGTAGTGACGTCAGTGGTTATCAGAATCAGAATCAGAATCAGAATACTTTATTGATCCCGGAGGAAATTGTGTTCACATGGTTACTCCTTACCAAGTAAAGAAAAAGATAAGATAAAAACATAAAAGTCTCAATAAGAAAAATTACAAATGTCTATATATATATATATACACATGCGGAAATCTACATCCATATATATATATATATATATATATATATATATATGTTTATATACATATACAACTATAAGTTGGTAATATCTATATACAAAGATACCGAATGCATCCTGTATGTGCGTAATATGTACAGTATTATCAATATTATACAGGATGTTGTTGCTATACGTAGGAGTTGTACTGTTTAATTGCCATAGGTTCGTGCCATTTCCTGTGTCATTCAGTGGTACATGTAGGTGGTATCAGTCTCTCACTGAACGTGCCCCTGTGACTGATCAGCAGGTTGTGAAGCGGGTGGGAGGTAATGTTCAATATTGTCTTTATTTTGGCCAACATTCGCCTCTCCGACACTACCGTCAGTAGAGTCCAGCTCCATCCCCACGTCACTGGCCTTGTGGATCAGTTTGTTCAGTCTGTTTCCGTCTGCAACCCTCAGCCTGCTGCCCCAGCATGCAACGGCATGGAGAATAGCCTGGCCACAACAGACTCATAAAACATCCTAAGCAGGATTACATAACAGAATTACAGCTGCCTGATGTTTCCTGCCAGGGGTTAGGGGGACACCATTGTGAACACTTGGAAAGAATGGTGAATTCTGGGCTTAAACAGAGTAAGAGATGGACAGAGAGACTGAGATAAAGGTGGCGCGCACACACACGTGTAATTTAAGCATTGGGGATTCTGTAACTAATATATATATATATATATATATATATATATATATATATATATTTTAGCCAATGCCTAAAAACAGAGCTCCTTATAGAAATCTCTATCAATAGGTGTCCGAGGCTGGTGTTATAAGGGTAGCATGTCTTCTTTAATCCTGGGTTTACACGAAACTTGGTGGAAGAGTGTCGCACAAGTCAAAGAAGAACCCATTAGATTTTACAGTGGATCCGAGTCAGGGGGCAAATCCACAGTATTAATTTCCCATTCACGGATGCTTGGCTTTGGTGGAAGTCTGAGCTCAACATTGCTGTACATCGTAAAAAAATCCACTGCATGGTAGTAAAGTTCATTCATGACAAAAAATAACCAGTGTAGAACTACAAAGACTCTATATTACAATCCTCATTCACAGGTATCAGTAAAGTACTGTGGGAGGAAACCAGAGGACCCTGAGGAAACTCGCAGAAAGATGGCAAGAACATGCAATCTACACACAGAAATGCCTTTACTAGGCATGGGGCTCAAACCTAGAACCTTCTTGCTGTGAGATGGAAGTGTTAACTACTAAATCTGCTAAGCACTCATTAGCTGAACCGCTTAATTCTACTAGGGTTGCGGGGAGGCTGATGCCTATCTCAAGCCAACACCGGGCGAAGGCGGGTTACACCCTGAACAGTTCTCCAGACCAATGCAGGGCCAACACGTGCACAACAATTCACATTCAGACTTAGGGTCAATCTGGAGCAGCCAGTTAGCCTAATGTGGAAGTCTTGGGGCTATGGGAGGAAGCAGGAGTTTCCAGAGGAAACCTACACAAGCCCGGGGAGAACACACAGAAACTCCACACAGAAACGCCCTTGACGAGCCCTGTACTCGAACCAACAACCTTCATGCTGTAAGGCAGACATGCTAACCACTACACCAGTGTTCCACCCAGTGCCGATGAAATATTTGGAGCATTTCTGGTGCCTTTGTTCAGCAACATCCAAACCCTCAACGTGATAACCCAGTCTGTTTACCCAAATTTCTCATAAAATAGGATAATCTAAGCATGTCTTTATTCCGGGTATGGTGGTGATGAATGCCACTAATTGCTTGTGACTCCATATGTCTAGCATCTTCAGTGTATAACGTGATGTGAGTAAGATGTCAACACACAGTCTGTTATGAAACTCAGACTCAATTTAATTAGGATCGTACCATACAGCATAACAAGTAATAACCACTCCACATAAATTCAGCTGTATGTTAAAACAGTTTTCTCTTTTTGGTTGAGGAAATAATGCATCAAGTATAAAGATCTTTTCACAATTAATGATGCTGACTAATCATTCCACTCTTAAACAAATTACATTCAATCAAATGTGAGCTCCATATTAAATTTGATGACTGTATCACAGTCAGACCCACAGGGCTCCATGTATCAAATCAGCTTGAATTTAATTACATGCTTTACTGTATGCTCAGAGAGAAATACCGAATGAAATATATGAGCCTAGAAAGTCAAACGTTCCAGAAGGGCCTTAATCTCTCTCTCCGCAGCGGTACAGCCGGATGAATGTGGGCCTTGTGTTCACCCCACCTCATGTCAATCTTATGAGGGGGAAGAAAAAAAAAAAAAAAAAAAAAATCACATTCCCCTAAAGCAGCTCTTGTAGGCTCACCAAGTAGGTGTTCATGCTTTTTTGTGTAAGTGAGAGTCAGTAAGTAGGGATTTTCTGTGCTTATGAACTGGGTTGAAACACCTGAAAGGAAACACCCTGTTACTATAGTGTAGCTTACTGTAGTCTAATCATACACAGCCCAGACTTCGTGAGAATCCTGGTCTAATCTCTCCACACACACACACACACACACACACACACACACACACACACACACACACACACACACACACACACACACAC
>JBCNYH010000022.1:5190101-5201679 GCA_039654325.1 Tandanus tandanus | reverse complement strand
ATATAATTTATTATTGTTTTAAAAAAAAAAATTTTATATTATTATTACTATTGAAGCGGGGAGGCTCTTAACCATCTCTGGGCAAAGGCGGTGTACACCCTGAACAGCTCGCCAGAACACTGCAGGACAACACACACAACCATTCCCATGTTCACACCTAGGAGCAATTTGGAACAGCCAATTAGCCTAATATGCAGGATTTCAGACCCTGGAAGGAACCCACAGTACAAGGAGGAAGCCATGCAAGCACAGGAAGAACATGCAAACTCCACACAGGAATTCCCGTGGCAAGTTCAGAACTTGCACCCAGGACTTTCTTGCTGTGTGGCAGATGTGCTAACTCTTAAGCCACAGTGAAGGGCAATCTGGAACAGCCAATCAGCCTAATGTACATGTCTTTGGTCTCTGGGAGGAAACCCACGCAAGCACAGGGAGAACATGCAAACTCCACACAAAAACACCCTGGATCTTCTTGCTGTGAGGCGGATGTGCTAACCACTACACCACCCTGCTGCACTTGTTATTAGCTGAACTAGGTAAATTCGTGGTTAAACCATTCATTCATTCATTCATTTTCTAAGCCTCTTGATCCTAATTAGGGTCGCGGGGAGGCAGGTGCCTATCTCAGCCGACTCTGGGCGAAGGCAGAGTACACCCTGGACATTATCTCAGACAGATCATTGCAGGGCCAACACTCACACAGCCATTCACACTCACACCTAGGGGCGATTTGGAACCACCACTTAGCCTACTGTGCATGTTTTTGGGCTGTCGAAGGAAACAGGAGTACCCGGGACAACATGCAAACTCCAAACAGAAACGCCCCGAGCCTGAGAATCGAACCCTTCTTGCTGTGAGGCGGACGTGCTAACCACTGCGCCACGGTACCACCTCATGGTTAAACCACCGGTTTCAAACCAACATGTAGATTCTGTAGCTGTGTAGATGTACACGAGACCGAACATCAATCAAGAAAAAGAAATGGAAACAATTGTGATGATATTTCAACATTAAGATTGTATACAGTATATTGTAATGAATTTACTGCTGTATAATCTCTGGAAGTGGGAAAGTGTTGTTTGTGTTGTTTGAACAACCATAAGGGAATCATCATACATTCTGAATATCTACTGGTTTTCTCTTTTCAGATGTCAGCTGCCCTGTTTATTTATTTATTCATTTTCATAACTGTTCTTACTTCCGGGCAGTGGTGGCCCAGTGGTTAAGGTGCTGGCTTACTGATCGGAAGGTCAGGGGTTCAAGCCCCTTTATCACCGAGTTGTCACTGCTGTCCTCCCTAGTGCAACTAACTGGGTTATCAAAGGCCAGCCATGCTTCTTACTGTCTGTAGTGAGAGGCATGTAAACGAACCATTGCTGTCGTTCGTGAAGAGTAGGCCATTGGGTTGAAGTCAGCGTGTTTCTGCCCTGTGATGGCCTGGTGAGCTGTCCAGGGTGTACTCTGCCCTCGCCCAGAGTCAGCTGAGATGGGCGCCAGCCTCCCCGCGACCCTAATTAGGATTAAGCGGCTCAGAAAATCAATGAATGAATGCTCTTACTTCTCTTATTTTTTTTTTGTACATCTACAATATATAATAATATATGAACATTAATGTGATGCGTCGTGGTCCTGGGTTCAAGCCCTGTGCTGGACGAGGGTGTTTCTGTGTGGAGTTCTCTCCATGCTTTCGTGGGTTTCTTCCAGGTGCTGTGGTTTCCTCCAACAATCCAAAGACATGCACATTAGGCTAATTGGTTGTTCTAAATTGCACCGAGCTGTGAATGAATGTGTGTGTGTGATGACCCTGTTTAGGGTGCACCCCACCTTTGCCCAGAGTCGGCCTGGATAGGTTCTAGCCTTCCCGTGACCCTAGGATTAAACGGTTCAGCAAATAAATAATTGAATGAATGAATGAATGAACATTGTATTCTGGTGAGGTCTCATAGGACCATAGGATCACTCAGAGTACCTTTTCTTTCCAAAGACTTGCCTTCACTTCAAAATGTTTTCATTTAATTATTTGATAATTATAAAAAAAAAAATCTAAGCATTTTAAAATGAAATCTCAGATGCACAATACGAGATGTAACCCACATAATTTTATCAGGGAACCATGCATGTGTGAGTGTGTGTGTGTTTTCTGGCTCGTGCGTCATGACTCCGGGAACACTGAACATGGATTACACACTGCATGCATTTTCTCACTGTAGTCTTCTGAGTGCGTTTTCTTGGCTCTGAAAGGATTTCATTGCTAAAGCAGTAGCAGTCTGGGATGTCTGAGAGTGCCTAGGGATTATGACTGTGTGAGATGGACTAGAATAGAGAAAAAGAGGACTGGATTTTGAACATCACATTCACTTGTGCTTGAGTCAGAGTCAGTCCTTTTATTCTCACAACCTGCGCTTGTTTCTTAGTGACCATGAAAACTGATTAAAGACCAAACAGAGACGCTTTCCTTCGCACGAGGACTGAAAGCTCACGGCTCGGTAAGTGTCTTCCACAGTACACAGCTTTTTAGAGTATACATCACCTGTCATTCTTTCTTTACTGCCACACACACACACACACACACACACACACACACACACACACACACTGTCACATGCACAGAGCTATCATGGTGTGCACTTCAATTAGTCTGTGTATGTGCATGAATGTTGCACACGTGTTTGAAGGCTGCCTTGTGTTTCACGTGCAATCTTCATCATAATATTATATTAATATAATGATAATATTCTTTTACTCAAAAAAGATTTCATCAGCAGTAATTAGATAACCATAGCATCCATGCTCATTCAGGATTTTATGCAACACAAATTAATTCCATTTGCTTCATATGGAGCTCAGTGCAGGACTTATTGTCTATGGGTGGCAGGGTGACGTAGTGGTTAGCACGTCCGCCTCACAGTATGAAGGTCCTGGGTTTGAGTCCATGGTCCTGGGTTCGAGTTCGAAGGCATTGCTGTGGGGAGTTTGTACGGGCTTGGTTGTGTAGGTTTCCTCCGGCTTCTCCGGTTTCCTCCCACAGTCCAAAGACATGCACATTAGGCTAACTGGCTGTTCCAAATTGTCCCAGGTGTGGATGTGAGTGTAAGTGATTGTATGTGTGTTGGCCCTGCGATAGTCTGGTGAACTGTTCAGAGTGTACCCCACCTATGCCCATTGTCGGCTGGAGATAGGCTCCAGAAGGTTGCAGAAGGTTGGGGTTCAAAACCAAGTACCACCAAACTGCCACTGTTGGGCACTTGAGCAAGGACCTTAACCCTCCACCGCTGTCACTCTGGATAAGGGCATCTACAAAATTCCATAAATGTATGTGGCAGAGGTGGCTCAGTGGTTCTGGGTTACTGATCTGAAGGTCAAGGGTTCGAGTCCCAGTACCACCAAGCTCTCTTGAGCAAGGATCCCAATGCTCAGTTGTATAAAAGAGATAAAAGCTAAGTTGCTCTGGATAAGAATTTCTGTCAAATGCCATAAATGTAACTGTGTATTATTGACAACAACTTGAGTGAAAATCTTAAAATTATAATCTTTATATGAATTTCATCAGGTTTGCTGTACATTAATCTGGTTAGTACATGGCGATTTACTGCAGGAATCAATAACTTGGCACAAAATATGAATTTTATTAATATTTATATGTTGCTTCCACAAATGACACACTCGACAGCACTGGTCTGTTACAGTGCCTTTAACAGTGATGTGTTATAAACAAATGCTGACTGCAGAGTCCTCACTCATTCACTCACTCATTTGCTGAACTGTTTAATCCTATATTAGGGTTGCAGGGTTTCAGCCAACACTGGGTAAAGCAGGGGTACACTCTGAACAGCTTGCCAGAACATTACAGGGCAACATGCACACAATCATTCACACCCAAACTCACAACTAGGGGCAATTAGCCTAATATGCATATCTTTGGACTGTGGGAGGAAACCAGAGTGCCCAGAGGAAAGCCCAAGGTCAGGACTTGAACCCAGGACCTTCTTGCTGTGAGGAGGACATGCTAAACATGACACCACTATGCAACCACAAATCAGAATTTAGTATTTAGATTAGTAATAATATCGAATATAAAAATAATGCTAATAATAATAATAATAATAATAATAATAATAATAATAGTAGGTGGCACGGTGGCTCAGTGGTTAGCACGTCCGCCTCACAGCAAGAAGGTCCCGGATTCAATTCCTGGGCTTGGGACGTTTCTGTGTGGAGTTTGCATGTTCTCCCCGTGCTTACGTGGGTTTCCTCCGGGTACTCCGGTTTCCTCCCACAGTCCAAAAACATGCCCATTAGGCTAACTGGCGGTTCCAAATTGCCCCTAGGTGTGAGAGTGAGTGTGAATAGTTGTATGAGTGTTGGTCCTGCAATGATCTGGCGAGCTGTCCAGGGTGTACCTCGCTTTCGCCCAGAGTCGGCTGAGATGGGTGCCAGCCTCCCCGCGACCCTAATTAAGATTAAGTGGCTTAGAAAATGAATGAATGATGCTAATTTGTTTAATTTGATCTATTTAAAGTCTTATGATCTCAAACGTAGTGAAGGAGAAAAATAAAAAAGCTCTGATGTCACGTCTCCCTCTGTCACTCGTGAACTCACATTGACTTCACTAGGGCCATGGATTCTGATAGTATCAGGCTTGCATTTATTTGTATGCGAATAAATGCATTTATATTTCTCATTATTCTTCTCATATATTATTCTCATTTCTTTATGTAAACATAATATTATTTGATTTTGGTTTGTCTTTCATGTACATGCCACCGACCAGTGGATAAACAGAATTAAAATAATATTAATAATAAAAAAAATCATCCTAAAAATCCATGAAAGCCCATTATCGTTTCTTTATCAGTAGCTTGATTATCAGCTAAATAATTTACCTAAATTGTTGGTGATTGGTTGAAATAAGCTGCACCAGATGATCTGCTAAAGAAGTAGCAGTGGTTCATGTTCACAAACTAAAGTTTCTGAAATACAGCTTGTTTTTCCTTCTTTTTTTCTTTTTCTTTTTTTGAGGGTTCAGACTCTCAGTATTATTCAGTGAAATATTCTGCAGACTGTTTGATGATCCCTGATTTATGTGCAAATGAAGGACAATTGGGGCGGCACAGTGGGGTATTTGTTAGCACATCCACTTCACAGCAAGAAGGTCCTGGGTTTGTGTGCCGGGTTTGGGTGTTTCTTTGAGTAGTTTGGAGTTTTCCTCCCCATGCTTGCGTTGGTTTTCATCTGGGTAATCTGGTTTCCTCCCACAGTCTAAAGACATGCACAGTAGGCTAACTGGCTGTTCCAAATTGGCTCTAGGTGGGAGTGTGAGTGTGAATGGTTAAGTGTGTGTTGCCTTGCAAAGGTCTGGCAAGCTGTTCAGGGTGTACCCCCCTTTGCCCAGTGTTGGCTGTGATAGGCCCCAGCCTTCCAGCAACTCTAGAAGGATTATGCGGTTCGGCAAATGAGTGGGCAAGTGGGAATGAAAGACAATCGACGATCTTTCTTTCTCTCTTTGACATATTGGGATGTCAAAATGTTATGATTTCATGGTTGCCTGCATGGCTGTACAGGTGATTATTATTTTATTTCATTTTAAAGATTGCACTGTGCTCCAACACTCTATATCCCACTCACATTTGTTCTTCTTCCTCTTCTTCTGCTCTCATTCAGTAGTTAAAAAAAAAAACCCACAGGGCAAGTAAAGCCTGCTGCCCTGCTTTCTCTGCCCTTGTCATGCCAAGAGCTGTGCCAGCACTCCGAACCAGATGGCCTTCGTTTGCTTGCTGTAAATATGCTAATTTGCGATGGGTTGTGTTCAAGGACACCTCTGAATATATCTAACTTTTTTTTAATTAAAACTTGACACTTTCTTCCTTATTTAGTAACACTGAAAGCACTTCAGTCCCAGTGTGTGTTTGTGTGAGAGTGTGAACTTAAGTGTGTATAAATACACGCGGTGTCTGTCGGTGGCTGTTTTAATGAATTGCTAAGATTCCCTTTAGAAGTATCTGTATCGTATGCTTCTTTGTCCCGCCAGATTTCAGCAGCATGTCAGAAGGTTCAGCCAGACTGATTTTCCGTACTTTCACCTGCAAGGGTGCGAGAGTGTTGTGTATTTAGCATCTTAGTGAGTGTTCTTAAATGTAAATTCCACCCACTCACTCATTTGCCAAACCACTTAATCTTATTAGCATCACGAGGAGGCTGGAGCCTCTATCAGCCAACACTGGGCGAAGGCGGGGTACACCCTGAACAGCTTACCAGACTATCGCAGGGCAACACACACAACCATTCACACTTGCATCCACACCTAGGGGCAATTCGGAACAGCCAATTAGCCTAATGAGCATATCTTTGGACTGTGGGAGGAAACAAGGTTACCCAGAGGAAACCCCCACAAGCACAGGGAGAACATTTTGTAAAATGTGTTTTTAATTAGTGAGGGGTATTATGGGGGATAAGTTGAAATCTTCACTCAGTGATCACGACCTTGCTTTAACCCTCCAATTCTTGGCACATTTTACTCTGAACTGTTTTAAGGTTTTTTTTTTATTTTTTTTTATTTTTTTTTACACCAGCTGATTTCAGCTCTGCATCTAGCCAGGTCAGCTAGCGAGCCAGATCAGTAAGTCATGGGAGTAGTATGAACTTAAAACTGTCTTTCCAGTTATAAAACTGTAACCTGCATATAACCTACAACACTTTTCAATAACTGAAGATCGAGAGATTTCTCCGGATTCTCGGAAACCTTTAATAATGTTATGTATTGTAAACGATGAGATACTCAAAGTCTTTGCAAATTTCACATTAAGGAACATTATACTGAAATTGTTCTACAATTTGTAAACACATGCGAAGCGCTGCATGACCAGAGCTCCGTTGATAAAGAAAAAGCATCTAACCATTGAGTTGCTTTTGGAACGTCAAGAGAAACCTATAGCGTCCGTTCGTCCCTCCGTCCCTCTGTCCTTCCGGCGTATGTGCACACATAGGAACCCGGTGTTATTCTGTGAAAATTTTATATCTTGAAAAAGGAAAAACGTAAAAAAAACATTTCAAGAGGTGTATAATACTCGGGTCATGTGATGTGACGTCATTGTTAATGAGGTGAAATAAATAAACAACTAATGATATTCTTGTGTGATTGAAATGTTCTCTAAAGCTACGGTTTCTAGATGGTGTACTTTACATGTCGAGACTAAGATTGCATGTTTGGTCACCTCATTTTTATTCCTTTCTATAAACAAGTTATTCATTCATTAATTTTCTGAAGCGCTTATTCCTAATTAGGGTCGCGGGGGGAGGCTGGCGCCCATCTCAGCCGACTATGGGCGAGAGCAGAGTACACCCTGGACAGCTCGCCAGGCCATCGCAGGGCAGAAAGTTATGCAGCCTACTCTTTACGAAAATCAGAAATGGTTCTTTTACATGCCCTTCACCACAGACAGTGAGAGACATGGCTGGCCTTTGATAACCCAGTTAGCTGCACTGGGGGGACAGCAGTGACATCCCGTTGATAGTGGGGTTTGAACCCCCAACTTTGGGATCAGTAATCCAGAACCCTACCACCGGGCCACCACTGCCCCTAAACAAGTTGTTAAAATGAATTAATCTTCATATACGTAGGTTACCTGGATGTGGTTTGAGATTCCCACCAAAAACTTGTCAAGTAAGAGAAATCATATGGTAGCTCTGCATTCAGGTAGTGCCGGAATCTATATATTACTGACTGGTGAACCTCTGCCCAGATGCTCTTTTTGACACCCAATCATGTTACTGACCTGCTGCTAATTAACCAAATTAGCAAATTTCCAGCATTTTGTTTCCCCGTCCCAAATATTTTGACGTGTCGCTGAAGTCAAATTTAATGGATAGCGCTTTCCCTCCGAGTGTGTTAGGCCGCCCCCAAATATGCATGCACTGCAGTTCGAAAAGAAGCGGGCGGCAGCATCACATGTCACGGAGGGGGCATGTGCTTGCTTACGCCCCTCCCTGGTCGGTGGTGGTCGTGTGATAGGGAAGGCTAAAAGATGATGGGTAGGAATTGGAAACGACTAAATTAGGGAGAAAAATGGGGAAAAAATCAAAAAAAAAAAATCCGTTCATAAGTTTTTGAGTAATGTTGCTAACAGACAGACAAACAAACAGACAAAGAAACAAGCCAACGCCGGTGAAAACATTACCTCCTTGGTGGAGGGAAAAAAAACAGTCTCGTATATTCCATACATACCTGTTAACTGTTTAGGTTCCCATAAAGGGCCAATCAAGAAACCCCTTTTGCTTTGGTTTGTTTTGGAAGATTCGCTCCATCACTATATCAAATAATAATATATACAGAGCAGAAATACTTTTATAGACCATAAAAGCAATATTAGCTGAGCTCAGGAGCAGAGCACCATAGGTATCGAATATGACTAGGATGATTGTCCCATGTCCATGCCACCAGAGTAAACCCAATAAGACTGCTGCGTCACCAATTAAAAAAATAAATAAATAAAAGACTTACTATAAATAACAAAATTGAAACCCGAAAAACAGAGGCTCATACACCACCGTTCAGACTTGCACAGAATAAACAACACAATATAACTCAGGTAGGCAGACAAACTTTTGCTGAGCAAAACACCAAACATTAACGGAAGCACGGAACATGAACTCGTTGAACGGATAACTAAACTAACAAGACAGGTGATACAAATGAACGCGGAAATCAGCGAGTAAAAGAAAGTAATAAACCTCAGTGTTACCCTTTCCTGCTTTCACTTCAGACCATAGTCGGGAAATGCAGAGGGGATTAATTAATTCATTTGCTTAAAGGACCTGCGCTACTCTTATATCACTGGCCTCGTACATCTATCGGACTATGTACTGCAGTGTCATAGTGTCTAAGGCTGATTATACAACAACTAGCTTGTTTGGTGTCTCTGAATCTCAGTTAAAACGAGTTATGTTCTTTCAGATTCGGTTTGCTTTGGTTTTGTGGTGCAAAGGGAAAAACTATGGTGGAGGTGCTTATAGGGCTAAACACCTACTTGTGAAATTCTGGATTATCCTGAGTGTGTTTTTGATGTGAAAGTGCCCCAAATGATGCAACTTTGCATATACAAGACTGTCTGAAGTGAATGCATGAGCTAATAAATGAATAAAAACACAACTGGAATTTGGCCACAGTGAATAAACTGATGGAGCTGCACAGTGACATAGTGGTTAGCATGTCAGCTTCACAGCAAGAAGGTCCTTGGATGGGGTCCTGGGCTTGGCCAATGTGGTTCTGTGTGGAGTCTGCATGTTCTCCCTGTGCTTGCGAAGGTTTACTCCAAATACTCCAGTTTCCTCCCACAGTCCAAAGACATGCATTAGGATAACTGGGTGTTCCAAATTGCCCCAGGTATGAATATGAGTGCGAACGGTTGTGTGTGTGCTGGCTACGCAATGGACTAGCGACTTGTTCAGGGTGTACCCCACCTTTGCCCAGAGTCAGCTGGAATAGGCTCCAGCCCTAGCAGGATTAAGGGATTTGACAAATGAATGAACAAATAGTTAAAAGGCTGAGAAAATGACATCCAGTGCTGTCTATGCAAGAGAATGATAAACAAATCAATGAATCCAGTTAATTATTTAGTAAGTCGCCACATTTGGACCCTGGAATTCAAAAAGCAGTGTACCGAGCAATGCGGCCCAGTGAAGCGGCGTTCGGAAAAGATTGTCGTAGGCTGTAACGCTGCAACCTTCGTAGGAAGTCAAAACTTCAACCACTGCTTCATTCCCATCAGCCACTGCAAAATGAAGTGGCGTCCGGCCTTCGTAATCCTGCCAGTTCAAAAGAGACTCAGTGGGAGCAGCATCCTATAACAAACACACACACACACACACACACACACACACACACACACACACACACACACACACACACACAAATACCCAGCAAGCTGAGAGCTAGAGAACAGCTCTGAGGTATTTAGGCAATTATCTTAAGACCCACTGGGTGGAAAAAAAGAGCAAGCAATGCTAATAAATGCTTTTAGTAGCTTTAGCAATTATGGAGTCATATCATGGAATTCACTTTCTCGTCCTTAAAGGCAAACTAACGAGACCTCAAGTTCAGGACTAGTTTGAACTATATAGATGTTGGACAAATTCTATTAAACCTGCATTAAACCTCATGTGCCTATAAGTGTGTGTGTAGGGGGACTGGACTGGTTGATCCTTACCAGAATGCAGCGAACAGTGTGTGTGGCGTTAGGGTGTTTGTTGTGAGCTGCCCAGTGCAGGGGAATCTTGCCCTCGCTGTCAGGTATTCCAATGTTAGAGTCATGTTTGATCAGCAGCTTCACATGTTCAGGATGGTTGTAGAACGCGCTCCAGTGCAGCGCTGTCTGCTGTATAGACACACACACACACACACACACACACACACACACACACAGATTCAGCTTCAAAGGGTCCCATTGTGTTGCTTCAGAAAAGTGCTTTAAGCAAAGTGAGGTTTCCAGTAATTCAGCAGCGCAGTAAATTCTCTTCTAATTGTAACAACAAATTTATAGAGAGCATTTCTTTCTTATTAGAATTTATACCACTGCACTAGTGAACGCTCAGTTTTGATTAGCCAGAAGGTGTTGATTACTTAGCTGACAGTAGCTCTGACAGAAGTGCCGACTGTAATTAAAAACACAGTATTTATCGATACGTTCTAACATGTTACAGTTTGTATAACTTTCAAAGGGACGCCTGTTACCCTGGGTTCACACTGGGGCGCTATGTCCGCGATCACCACGATTAAAATAAGCTCCACAATTTATGAGCACGCTTGGAGAGCGATTGGGGTATGAAAAGGAGGCATCCAAGAAACTCGAAGGAATCGTGTTACCAAGTTCATCAAGATCCCCTACGATGGCGAATCAGGGTCTGTTAAGCTGACTGTTAAACTACACTCTACGTTCTATCACTATTGGCGTCATATCGTGATACCTCATAATAATCGTGCCAAAATTTATGACAGTCAAACATATTGCCACGATCATTGCGATCGACACGAATCCACCAAGCTCCCTCAAGATCATCAGGATTTGATTCGACGACCCTCCACGCTCATCACGATTCTCTCAAAGCTCCAGTGACCACACAAAAAATTGGAAAAAATGGTTAGCACGTCTGCCTCACAGCAAGAAGAAGTCCCGGTGCGGTAAGGGCGTTTCTGTGTGGAATTGTTATGTTCTCTCCATGTTTGCATGGGTTTCTTCTGGGTATTCTGGTTTCCTTCTACAGTCCGAAAACATGCACATTAGGCTAACTGGCTGTTCCAAAGTGACCCTAGGTGTGAGTGTGGGTGTGAATGGTTGCGTGTGTTCCCAGCGATGGTCTGGTGAGCTGTTCAGGATGTACCCTGCCTTCACCCAGTGTTGGCTGAGATAGGCTCCAGCTTCCACGTACTCTAAGAGGATTACGCGGTTCAGCACATGAGAGATGACAAGTGAGTAAATTATGAAAATGACCACATACATCTGTAGGCACTGTAGTAAAGCGTTTGCTTCAAATATAGAAATATGTTTTAAAGAAATCACCAATTTCCATTGGATGTATATATATA
>JBCNYH010000022.1:5108520-5139251 GCA_039654325.1 Tandanus tandanus | reverse complement strand
CTGGTTGCCTTTTTCTCGAGTTTTTGTTTTGTTTGTTTTGTTTTTGGGGGGGTGTGCACGGTTCGTGCGTGCTCAGGTTTCCTCCCTCCCCCCCCCCCCCGGCCCGTCTCTCTCTTCATGTGTGTCTTGCTGTCACTTTTTTCCTTTGTTGTTGTCTCTTTCTCTCCATTGCTCGCTCTCTCTCCTTTCTCGCCATGTCTGTCCCCATGTTCTCTGTTGGTCTTATCTTGTTCTTTCTTTTATGCTTTGTCCCACTTTCTCTCCACTGATCTCTCTTGTATCTTTTGCACTCTGTCTTGTGCTGCCCTTATCTCTCTATTTGTCTTGGTCCCTCTCTGTGTCTGTCTTTCTCTCTGTCTGCCCCTGTATCTCTCTTTCCTTTCTCTCCATTGCTCCCGGTCTCTCCCTTGCACTCTTGACTGTCTTTCTGTCTCTCTCGTCTCCATTCGTGTTCTGTCTGTCTCCCTTTCTCTCCAGTGCTCTGTCTCTCTTGTACACTGTCTTGTGCTGCCTGTCTGTCTTCCTCTGTGTCTGCTATTGTTCTCCTTCCCTGTCTCTGTCGCTCCTCCTGTTTAAATTTCACACCTGGCTGTAAACAGATGAGGGGCCGTATGTTCCAAACGGCTGTAAAAACCCAGTTGATCGGTGTCTTCTGAATACGGTGTATGTTTGAAAAATGCTCCTAAAATGGTGGATTAAGAATATTGAAGGTGTGTTTCGATATTTGTAGTTTGGAATATTGGTGTGAATATAAACGTGCGCTCTCCCCCTCTCGGGGACCCGGCTGGGTGGAAAGCTGTTTAAACTTTCTGGGAATAATTAAAGGCTCAGGAATTATCCCCCTCCCCCCGAAAGTGTCTAGCTACCTTTCTCAGGGTTCACAATAAGTTTGATCTGTACACCTCCACGTGATCCTGATGATTTTTACGTCTTCCTTTACTTCCCTTCAGGCGAACCACTCCTCAGCCATCGTCTGATACAATGGCCTCTTGTGGTAAGATGAATTTCCTTCATGCCTGACTGAGCTCTACTGGGGTTTTTATTATTGTTTAGAGTTTATATTCTTCTTTAATTCTTCACTTTTAGATATTAAAGTGAAAGAGTTGGAGAAGCGGACCTCGGGGACGGCCTTTGAGGTCATTCTGGGTAGTCCTTCGATGGAGGCGAAACCAGAGTTGCCCCTCTCCCCTCAAAAGAAAAAGGACTGGTCACTGGAAGAGATCCAGAAGAAACTGGAAGCTGCCGAGGAAAGGCGCAAGGTATGCCTCGATTACCGGCGAACTGGAGTGGAGTAGCAGGGCGCTACTTTCCGTCGTGCCACTTTAAAGCCGTTACCAAGTGTTGAACGCTCCGCCTTCCACTCTTTACTTGAGCGGAGCGTCGTTTTGTAACTTTGGGACAGATTATTGGATTAGGATAGAAGAAAAATCTATAGTCTCGTTATGCTTTATTGTTTATGTTGCAATTCACACTATATGCAGCAAATAGGGCTCAATTCACCCATCTGTAGCAGTGCGCGCACATAACCGGAACCGCCCCCTTCAGCCGATATACAGGTGAACGCATTGTATAATAAATATTAAGGTGAAGGTGCCTGTGAAATTAAGACTTTAAATTCTTATTAATTATTGATTATTAATTATCAAACCATGTTTTTTGGTAACTAGCTGTTCTTAATGCTTAACAGCTAATGCTAATTTTTCCAGTATTAGCAGCTTTAATTACGTTTTTCACGTGTTGGACTGTTAAGATTAGGTCACAGAGGCCAATGCGTATCAGTTACAAAGTGTTTTGTTAACATTTCAGCTTGTGACAGCCATTGTTTTCAATGGTGCTTTGGACCTGTCCAACACTTAGTAATGGCTCCATCCTTGGCATGTCTCTCCTAATCCTTGTAAACAGGCTACAGATGTTCCTTTCAGAGTTAACTGTTACATTTATTAGGCTTGTTTAGTCTTGAAGGTGTCAGCATCTAGGGGTTCCAGCGATTAGCCGCCGTATCGACGCTAATAGCTAGGACTATAAAAGCAGTGACATCTCAGTGAAAGTGGCGCTTGAACCCCTGACCTTCAGTTTCGCGAGCCACCACTGCGCCGCAAGCTTTATATTCTGGTCTTAATTATATCTCGTATATTGAGGTGCGTAAATGTAAACACGTCTGTCTAGAGCTCTGCTTTTATCCAGGGCCTAAATCATTATGGCGTGTTAATAATTCTGTATGTGCTTTGGGATTTAAAATGTAACTTATCCTGGGTTTGAGTCCCGGGCTCAGCAAGGGTGTTTATGAGGAGTTTGCATGCTCTCCCCGTGTTGCGTAGGTTTCTTCTGGATACTCCGGGTTCCTCCCACAGTCCAAATACATGCACATTAGGCTAATTGGCTATACCATGTTGCCCCTAGGTGTGGATGAGTGTGTTGCCCTGCGATGGTCTGGTGAGCCTTCACCCAGTGTTGGCAGAGATAGGCTCTACCAAGCCTGAGATGCAAACCCAGGACCTTCTTGCAGCGCTTCCTTTTACAAAACCCTTTCAAGCCTATCCATCTGAACATGTCTGAACAACCCCTGTAGATCTCCTAATGCCTCTTAATGGCACTGGTGTACATACGAATCCTGAAAATAATCCCTAATTATTGGATTATGTCCTGCAGTCCCATGAAGCTGAAGTTCTGAAGCACCTGGCTGAAAAGCGTGAGCATGAAAAGGAGGTACAGCAGAAAGCCGTAGAGGAGAACGACAATTTCAGCAAGATGGCGGAGGAGAAACTTAATCAGAAAATGGAAGCCAGTAAAGAGAACCGTACTGCGATAATGGCAGCCATGACTGAGAAGTTTAAAGAGAAGGTACACTGTAGTTTCTGTGTGTTATTTAGCTTTGCTTTTTATTTTTATTTTTTATCTCTCTCCCCCCCCCCCCCCCCCCCGTTTTATTATTATTTTTTTTTTTGTTTCAGGATAAGAAGCTGGAAGAGGTGCGAAGGAACAAGGAGAACAAAGGGGCTGAGATCTGACCTGCTCAACATGGGGGTGGTGGTGAAGGGTTTTTAAGGGGGGGTCTAATGCGTCCAAAGATTTAGGAAATGCAAATACTTCCACTGGTGCTTAGCTTTTAGTGTACGTTGCTGTCATTTCTTTCTTTTTTTTTTTTTTTCTTTTGTATATCAACTTTGAGTTGTTGGCACTGAGCTCCGGTAGCTGTTCTTGGAGGCGCTTTTTGATACTGGCAGTAGTTTTACCATTTTGAAGAAATGTTGCTGTTACCCGTTAAGGCCCTCGGAGTTTCTAACCGTGCAGCCTGTACCCTTCATGTCCTTGTACGTTCAATCTGTTCCCGCACTTATGGAATGTAGCACTCTTACACACTGTACTCACCCTCACTGGGATTTTGGTTTTATTTTATGGTTCACGTTATTCCAGAAACGGTTATCATTACTCTGTAAATATTACCCCACCCTGAAAAAAATTTCTTGACTTGTGGCCAGTTTTGCTTTACTTCTGCGAAGATGATTGAGGGTTAATCTTAATAGGATCAGGATTGTTTTTTTTAATTAGAGTAGGTATTTTGGTAGGCTTGCTGGGATATAGCTCTAATATACGTGTTGAGTGCAAACTTCATTTTGCTGTTCTATTGACTTGATTGAAAATAAAAATAAATGAAAAAGTCCGACGCTGTATTAAAGTTCATGTTGGATGCTTCAGAAGAAATTATTAATTGCTCTGAAATAACTGGACACTTTGAAACCCAGGATTCCCCATGTTCTGATCTCAACAGCTTTAGTATGGTATAAATCTCAGGCGTTCGAATCCAGCCTTCCGATTTGTTTTATACGTGGCCTCCGCAAGCTTTCCAAGAATGATCATCGTATTCTTTTCCTCAACCCTTAACCCTGAAATGTAATTCATCATTCATCCACTAGGTGGTGGCAACCTTACTCATTTACTGAACCACTTAATCCTACTAGGGTTGTGGGGAGTCTGGAGTCTCTCACAGTCGACACTGGGCAATGGCTGGGTACACCCTGACCAGCTCACCAGACCATCTCAGCGGTACATGCACAACCATGCACACCTCGGGCAATTTGGAACAGCCAGTTAGCTTAATATGCATGTCTTTTGGACTGTAGGAGGAAACTGGAGTACTTGGATGAAAGCCACACAAGCACACAGAGAACATGCGCACTCCACACAAACACCTGGGACTTGAACCCAGGACCTTCTTGCAGTAGGATGGACATGCTCACTACTACCCCACCGTGCTAAACATGGTGGCAATCTATATTTGGTAAACAGCTAGTCATTCTTGTCTCCAGGATTGCAAGCTAGCTTGCCGCTGTCAAGAAAAGTGAATAAATGACAAGTGAACGAGTAGCTAAAGTAATCCATTTACCATGCAGATTTCATGGTTGCCCTTTTAAAATAGATGCACTTGTCAACCTTTTGTTAAAGTGAGTAGCTCCTCAGACATAGTTATTTAATTGGCCAATCATGTGAAGGCAGTAAACGGCATAAATCCACAAGCTTTAGTTCGTTTTCAAGTAAAATGAAATATTCGAAGGAGTTAAAATGTGATTCTTGTGACTATGCTATGAAGTTGGTGCCGCATGGGCTGGTTTGAGTGTTTCAGAAAATGCTAATCTGGGATCGGGGTGGCATGAAGCGTTCATACGTTCTTTACGTCAGCCGTGAACAGTATTTCTTCTATTTGGTGCAAGCTAGCTTGTGGTTAAGCTTCGTCAGGAAAGGAAATAAATGAAAAGTAGACACATGTCTAAATGAATTTTAATTGATGTCATGGTTGCCCTTTTTGACTAAGTGTTCAGTGATTATTTTGCCATCGATGACCTAGAAATTTGTGGCCCTCAGTCAGTGAAAAGTTTGCCACCCTTGCTCTGGAAAGGATTAAGCAGGTTGGCGTATGTATGGATTTTTGCATAAAACGGGTTAGAGATCCATGACATGGTAAGAAAAACATCCTGTGTAAACGACTATTGATAGCCATGGTCAGAGATTTTTCTTTTCAGAAAAGCTGACAAACATCTCTGAACACACACCAAAACAGGGACCACATCACATTTCACAAGAATTTTGTTGTTTGAGTATGAAATGAAGTTCTTGTCTTTTATCAGCACAATTTTATTTGCTATTCTGCTGGCTAATGCTAAATTCATGGATAAGCAAGTGTACCTAAAAAAAAAAAAAAAGAAAAGTGGATCATGAATTGCACTCCATTTATTCCAAATGGACCCCTAATGAAATAGCTGGCATAATGATGTTTGGCACCCTCTAGTGGTAGCAAGGCTGCCTTCAGCTCAACATTCCCGAAGACGTTCACTCCAACCCTAATTTTCCCCATCTGACCATCCAATCATCTAATCAAGACTTAAGACTCGGAAATGAAGACTTAAAGCTATGATTCGATTTGTCAGATGGGCCCCATTAGGGTTGGAGTTCAAATCTTCAGGAAGGTAGATCACCAGGAAGAGGGTTGGGTACCAGGTGAAAGAGTGTGGCATGGGCTACCAAAGAACTCTGGAGCTTTGGAGCTGATCCAAGTCATGGGAACGTGTGAAATTTTCACTTTCATGAACACTGTAAGGTTGTCATTAGTGCTTAACAATAAGCAGGTATTAAATGAGGAAGTTTGACATGGACAGTTATTCCATCAAGGGGCTGAATAATTATCTATATTGTGAATTTTATTATTTTTTTTTAATTGTTTTATTATTCATGCAAAATTCTTTCATCTCTTTCTCTAACTCCAGTGTATAATTTTCTTGAAATGGTTCTTTTGCTGTCCCTGGAGTTTTTGTAGTTCTTGCTTCCAAATACGCTTGGTATATAATATAACTCACGTTTGTTGTTGTCTTCGTGTTTCTGCTCTCTTTTTTTTTTTCAGAGTTTAAAAATGTGGGTCATTTATTCACTAGCTTTCTCTGGCAAAAGTGAGAGAAGGGAGCAGGAACATTAGCTCGTCACAGCAATCGTGCAATAATTGTTCAACTTATCCAACCACTGACGTCAGTGATTGAATAAATCGGCTCGCTGAAGAGTACCAAGAATTAGTTGATGTCTTTCCACCAAATATCTTAATCCATATATCTTAAAATCCAGTAAAGTTAATTCAGTAATGTTTGAAGAAGGGGATGCAGTAATGTTATTTTCTCAGTGTGACACTCAGTCAGACTGCAAATGGCTTCCTTTAGAGGGGGAAACTGCAAAACTAAACGAACCACTGATTATTTGCTTAAAGGCAGTTGGACTTGAATGAGAGCCTTTCAATAAACCAGTGGTGCATGCATATTGATATGAGGTCATATATTGAATTTGCTGACATTACAACATGCACCTGATTTTATTTGCCAGGGAAATACACAAAAGAATGCCTGAAGGTGTACAAGTTTTTGGCTGCTGCTTATCTGGTATGTTTCCAATTCATATTTAAAGGTGCGAGTTGTGGACGGCACACCTCTTGGCGTAGCGGTTAGCACGTCCTCCTCACAGCAAGGAGGTCTTTTCTGTGTGGAGTTTGCATGCTCTCCCTGTGTTTGTGTGGGTTTTCTCCGGGGATTTCTGTTTCCTCCCACGCTCCAAAGACATGCACGTTAGGCTAATTCGTTGTTCCAGTTTGCCCCTGGGTGTGAGTGTGGGTGCGAATGGTTGTGTGTGTTGGCCCTGTGATGGTCTGGTGAGCTGTTCAGGGTGTATCTTGCCGTTGCCCAGTGTTGGCTGAGATAGGCTCTAGCCCCCACGTAATCGTGGTAGGATTACGGGATTTGGCAAATGAGTGAGAGAGGTGCAACTTGTGACTTGTTTCACAAAAGTAAACACAAGCATATTTTGACATAATTCTAGTAGTTTTGGCATGAGTGTACAGGCATATCATAGAGTCGACTATATACTTTATACTGTCCTTGTTGGAGGTTTGTGCTCTGCAAGTGTTCTTCCTGTGGTACATGGATCCAGTTCAGACAGGTCACTTTTGCAATTAGTCTGGCCTGGGAACGCCTCAGGATCCCCCAGGAGGAGCTGGAGGGTGTTGCTGGGTAGAGGAATGCCTGGGTTTACCTCCTAGACCACTTAGATTCAGATAAGCAGATAAAAATGGATGCAAGGATATATGAATACCATACTTCCTAGAATGTTAACAATGCTATGAAATATTCCAAATGAGATTACTTTTTGTCAGTTGTCACATGTTTTTTGCTCATCTCACACAGAAGGATGCAAATCCTTTAATGCCTCCGAGGTTGGTACGCCAATGATTTTGGTATGCTCTGGCAATGACATTTAAGCCAAACAACCTTGTCTCTTCATGTGAATGAACAGCCCCAGTGATTTTCCACACTCCTTTCCCATGACTCCAATACTTGGAAATGCTCTTTGGATCACTTGCTGTGGGCAATAATTCCTACAGGACTGGAAGGAAAGGTAGTGCAGCATTTCTAGATAAATAGCTTGATAGTGTGCATATTTCATAGAATTGTTTGCTCTGGTTATTTCTCTATAAATAGGGCAGCACGGTGGCATAGTGGTTAGCACGCCTGCCTCACAGCAAGAAGGTCCTTGGTTCGAGTCCCAGGTGCGAGCAATTTTTTGTAGAGCTTGGGTATTGTCCATGTGCTTGCGTGGGTTTTCTCTGGGTACTCTGGTTTCCTTCCACAGTCCAAAGACATGCTGATTAAGCTAGTTGGCTGTTCCAAATTGCCCCTAGGTATGGATGTGACTGTGAATGGGTGTGTGTTGGCCCTGCAATGGTCTGGCGAGCTGTACAAGGTGTACCCTGCCTTTGCCCAGTGTCAGCTGAGATAGGCTCCAGCCTCCCTGTGATCCTTGTAGGATTAAGCGGTTCAGCAAATGAGTAAGGGTATATGTATGTTGCATCTATGTTGCATCAAGTTGCTGAAGAAAGGACATTCAGTATATTCAGTTTATCTGAGGCTTCAGACACCTGATAATATAGGCAAGAGATAGGCAAGCTTTCATATTTGTGGCTTTCGCTGAAATTGCGTAACGCCACGCCTTTATAAGAAATCCAGTACGCAAGAAGACAAGGGGAGGCCAGCTTAGTGGTTCACACTGTCACTTCACAGTGAGGAGGTTCTGGGTTCAAATCTTGACCAAGGTCTGTTCTGTGTTGTGTTTGCATGTTCTCTCTGCACTTGCGTGGGTTTCCTCCCTCAGTCCTAAGACATGCACACTAGGTCAAGTGGCTACTCTAAATTGCCCATAGGTGTGAATGTGTGTGTAAATGGTCGCTTGTATCTGTGTTAACCTCGCAATAGATTAGCGACCTGTTCAGGGTATAACCCCGCCTCTTTCCTGAAGTCAGCTGGGATTGGCTCCAACCTCTCCCTTGACCTTGATGGATAGACAGTATAGATAATAAATGGATGGATGAATGGATTTATTTGGCATAAAGAGGCATTCAGCATATACCACTTTAATATTCAGCCATAATATTGTCGTATAGTGCAGCTGCCGTTGCCCCAAGATGGCAGTAGCAGCTCAGTTATCTCTCACCATTTATTTTATGGCTAATTTGCACAGTTTTATCACAGAATTTTAACACCTGGGGCTAGCTGAACTCCACTTGTCTATTCTGTCTGCATTCTACAGGGTGACCTCCAGGTCCTCCAGGTTCTCCAGTTTCCTCCTACAATCCAAAAAACATGCATGTTAAGTCATCTGACTACTCTAAATTGCCCATAGGTATGAATGATAGTGTGATCGCTTCTTTGTCTCTTGCCCAAAGTCAGCAGAGATTGGCTGTGGTCCCCGATGGATAAACAGTATAAATAAGGGGGGAAAAAAACCCTCAATTTATTTAACAAAAACCTCTTAATTCAGGCTGGAGCATGTTTTTGGGAGGAGGGAGGTGACTGTAATACCCAGTGCAATCCCTTGTGGTTTTGAAGAGACAACTCTACACTAGACAACTTGATACTGACACGAGTCAGCTGTCATGACATATTAATATAGGTATATGCAGAAAATGTCATTACACATGACAGCAAAACCTGAACAATATACCTACATGACTATAGAAGACAACATGTTTATGATGTTCATGAGTTTATATAGGTGTCATATATTCCTATAAACAATGTCTTGCCTCAAGTAATGTTGCCTAGATGTTGTCTAGACAAATTTGTGGAAAGAGGATGCATTTGATCACTCAGGCCATTGAACGAGTTCTTCAGTTGCACCAGTTGAGGGCAGCATTGTATAAGATGTTGAGATAAAGTAGACCAACGTTCAGCACTACCCATAATGTGATTAAAGCACTTTTAAACCCTTTTTCACTTAGGTAGAGCTGCAGAAAGTCAGTACAGAAAGCAGTCTTTGCTTTTTAGTCTTATAATTTAAAGTTCATCTGTAATTGAGAGTATTTTATTCCAAATCCCTGGATTAGACAAAATCAGTTTTGGTTTCCTGATATTTTATGTTTGTATACTGACAAGCAAAATAGAGCGCAAACCTCCACCAAATCATCTTAATTTTATTTCTGCTAAATATTAATTAAATCATTTGCTGATTCATTTGATCCTAATGAGGTCCTGGGGAGGCTGGAGAATATCTCAGTCAACTCTGGGTGAAGGTGGGGACACCCTGAACAGTTCGCCAGTCCATTGCAAGGCCAATACACACACTACCGTTCACACTCACACCTGGGTTTTTGAGCTTTGTTTGGAACAGCAAATTCACCTAATGTGCATGTCTGCTAACTGGGGGAGGAAACCGGAATACCCAGAGGAAACCAAAGGAAGCACATGGAGAACATGCAAACTCCACACAGAAACGCCTAAGCCTGGGAGTCGAGCCCAGGACCTTTTTGCTGTGATGTGGATGTGCTAGCCACTATGCCACTGTGCCTTTATTCTTTATACTTAAAATTGACTGAAACCATTTTTTGGAATACAAGAAGCAAAAAAAACAAACAAAAAGCCCTGTGTTTTGATTATTCAGAATGCTACTTGAATCCTGACCAAACGTTTTGTGGAAGCATTGTAGTCTTTACTTTTGGAATTGAACGCAAAATTGTTAAACTTGCCCCTATTCAGTAATGTTAAAGAATCCTTTAAAAAATAGCATAGAAATCTAATGGAGTGCTACTTGGACCATTCTCCACCCCTCCAAGAAAATTCGTCAAGCCCCATTCATAACTTTTCAAACAAATGTTGATAAAACATAAATCATACTTGGGATCCTTATGAGTTATTGTGTGTAGAGGTCTGGCAAAAAATATCAATATAATAAATTTCAAATTAAATCCAGCGCATAATAAAGCATGCAGAACATGAAGGCATTTGAATCTCCCTGAACGTGCTACACATACATATATACACATAGATAGGAAATCGGTCCACTTCGGCACGTCAAGCCGTAGCGCGCAATCCGCCCTCTTAAGGCGGTGTGAGTTGGGAGCAAGCATACAACACAACACATGTGTTTATACTTGTGGGAGCAAGTCTCAGCTGTTTTTGCTGCCTCGTGATCATACACATCATGTAATATATACGTATCAGTATAGAGGCGCTCTGATAGCATACTGACACTATTAAAAAATGCTTGTAAAAAAAAAAAAAAGCACGCGTTTCGCATCTATGTGTATATATGTATGGTACTACACACAATGGCCATAGTAGTTTTACACCTGGTCATTTGCACAATTATTCAGTCACAGTAATAAATTTGGGTGGTATAGTGCTTAGCACGTCCACCACACAGCAAGGGTTTGAATCCCGGACTTGGGAGTTTATGTGTAGACTTTGCATTTTCTCTCCATGTTTGCATGGGTTTCCTCCGGGTACTCTGGTTTTCTCCTACACTCCAAAGACATGCACATTAGGCTAAATGACTGTTCCAAATTGGTCCTAGGTGTGATTGTGAGTGGTTGTGTGTGTTGCCTTGCAATGGTCTGGCAAACTCTCCAGGGTGTACCCTGCCCTCGGCCAATGTCGGCTGAGAAAGGTACCAGCCTTCCTGTGACCCGAGTAGGATTATGTGGTTCAGCAAATGAGTGAGTGAGTGAGTAACATCTTTGAGTTTCTCATTGCTTAAAGCTTTTACATGCGCTGCTTCCCGTTGTAGTAAAGATTTGAGTTTGAGTCACCGTGCCTTCCTGTCAGCTTGAGTCAGTCCAGCTATCCTCTTCTGACATCTCTCATCAACATTGTGTTTTTACGTGCAGTTACTTGCAGAACCGCTTCTCACTGAATGTTTTTATTGTATTTTTACTTTTTTTTTTTTTTTTGCATTGTAATTTTTTTATGTGACTGTTCGTAGGCGGTACGGAGGCATAGTGGAAAGCAAGTCAGCCTCAGAAGGTCCTGGTAATGAGTCCCAAGCTCTGGCGTTTCCGTGTGGAGTTTGCATTTTCTCCCTGAGCTTATGTGGGTTTCCTTCTAGTACTCCGGTTTCCTCCCACAGTTGAAAGACATGCACATTAGGCTAATTGGTTCTTCCAGATTGAATGTGAATATTTGACCTGTAATAGTTTGTCGAGTTGTTCAGGGTGTACTCTAACTTTGCCCACTGATGGCTGAGTTAGGCTCCAGCCTCCCTGTGACCCTTGTAGGATTAAACCGTTTGGCAAATGAGTGAGTAAGTGTTAACTTGTACTCATGACCTGCATCTACAGGATTTTATCTATTGCCCTGCTACTCCATGATTGGCTGATTGGAGAGTTCCATTAATGTGCAGGCGTACAGGTGTTACATTTACTACCGGTCAGGCTTATGTGCATAATTGGCTATTGTTCAGTTTTTATTAGCTACTAGCAGTAGCCCATAGAGTGTAATATGATATGTTGTGTACAGTGTAGGACTGGGCCATGAAAAGCATTTGTGTTCATTTTTTATTCTTTTTCTGGGACATAAATGAACTGTAATTCAAACATAATTAGCATTGATTTGGCATTTATATAGACACCTGTGCCCCAGAGGACAGCTCTGATGAGCAAATCCAAAGGACCCTCACTCTCCAGGACTTAAGTTCCATAAATACCCTCCCACTGAAGGAAAGATCTGTCCAAAATACGTCTTTTGAATGTCTTGTCACTGGTTGAAAAGACGTCCACCGAGAAGCCAGATGAAAGTTTTGATGTCTTATTTTATGACACCTTTGAGCGTCTAGTATTGATATCTATACCCAAGTACACAATACCAGCATAATTCCACCACAGGTGACATTGACAACCTTTGAATTAAATTTACGAAAAACTAGTCACATTGTAATGTCCTGTTCCTATCTTGTACGTCCATAAATGGTCAAAAATCTCGGCAAGATATTCAAATATTGAACTGCAAATATCGATCTATGTTTAAATAGGAAGGATGTAGCTAGACTTTAAAGTAATGAGCCTGGTATGCATGTCCAACCGATGTAATATAGAAATGATCTACATGTCTAGTAGACGTCTGATGTTTGCTGGGTTTATTCTATCCTGGCATTAGAAGTGGTTGTAGGGAATCAGTACCAGGATTTCCAGGCTTCCTTTATTAAAATATAGTTTTAAAAAATGCATCCATCCATCTTTCGCTTATCCGAGGTTGGGTCACGAAGGCAACATGTCTTGGATGGAAACCCAGGCACCCCTCTCCCCACCGACACTCTCTAGCTCCTCCTGGGGGATCCCAAGGTATTCCCAGGCCAGACAAGATATCTAATCCCTCCAGCCAGTTCTTGGTCTGTCCAGGAGCCTCCTCCCAGTTGGAGATGCCCGGAACACCTCTATAGGGAGGCAACAAGGAGGCATCCTAATCAGATGCCCGAACCACCTCAGTTGACTCGTTTCAATGCAGAGGAGCAGCATCTCTACCCTGAGCTCTTCCGAATGTCTGAGCTCCTCACCCTATCCTAAAGGCTGAGCCCAGACACCTTCCAAAGGATACTTACTAACTCGGTTTTAAAAGGTATGCAACTTCATTAGCAAATTTCACATCACCGGGGTAACTTCCCTATTAAAATAATATTACTAACAAAAATTATGAAAATGAAGAGCACAAATAATTAACAACTACAACTTTGGCATTGAAAAAGTCAAACACTGCAAATATGCTGCAGAAAAAAACATTTACTGTATCACCACCGGGATTTCTTAAATGCTGTTGTGGTCATCTTCATGTGTTTTGTTTATTTATAAAAAAACAAACAAACATGTATGTCAGTAATCTCTATAAGAAATCATTTTATTGCTACATGATGTTGCTAAGCCTTGACCTGACCAACTGAAGCACCATTGCCATGGAGATTATGTGGCATGTATAATAAATGTGGGGCCGGTGGTATAGTGGTTAGGGTGCTGGGTTCATGACTGAGAGGTCGTGGGTTCGAATCTCTCTTAGACCCCCCACTGAGCTAAGACCCTTGGGCAAGGTCTTAATCACAAGTGTACCTTGGTCCACCCAGCAGTATAAATGGGTACAAGTAAAAACATACTGGGAAGGTAACTTGAGATGGACTAGCGCCCCATCCAGGAGGAGTTGAACTGCTAGTTGCTTCACGCTAAGGAAATCAGGGATAAGGTCTGGCCTGATGAGCCAAGCTCGGGTGTAAAAAAGCCCAAAAGACTAACCTTAATAAATGTACCACCTTATGGACAAATGGTAAAGGTACGGTTTGGTTTGAGAGTGCAAGATTTGGCTAATTCAACTTTAATTCACCAGAATTAAAGAGTTCTTTTCAAAAGAGGCTTGAACAAACCCCAGGACTTTGACTGTATTGGCAAACCAAACCTTTCACTGAGCATTACGTATGTAAATACCATCTGGACATACATAAACTCCATAAATGTTTAATTAATGCTTGGGATTTTGTTTAGCATAATTGGTTAAATTGAATGCCAAACAAGTTACCCTTTTGTGCTTAAGAACACCGTGTAGGAGTGCTTGGAGAGACATTTCGATGTTGCTGGAGCAACAGGATCTGAGCGAGCTATGCCAGGGAAAAAGCGCAGGGGCTGTTTATGACAATTCACCCTATACTGACGCCAGCATGCTGTGCCACTCGTCACCCTTCACGATTAGACTAGATAACCGCAACAATATGCATTGGCTGCAGCTTGTTATGTACAAAACTCCATAATCATGGTGCTCGTTGACCTCACGAGCTTACTGTGCTCTTCACTGCTGTTTCAGACCCACTCAGCTCAGGCCTGGCTTGTGTAATAAGTCAGTGAAGTTACCGTCAGTGTTTTAATGTTTGATAAATTCATGTGCAATAGTTCTTTTTAATTCATGCCTTAAAATAAAAAAATAAATAATGTGTAGCATTATTTTAATTACACACTCACCTTCCGCTATAGTGTGAACACCTCTACACCTACACTACCCTGCAACTTGCAAATCTAATAATCATGTGGCAGCAGCATAATCGAGCAGACACAGTTTAAAAACTTTAGTTAATGTTTGGAATAAGAACCAAATAAGTAATCTCAGCGGGGCGGCATGGTGGCGTAGTGGTTAGCATGTCCGCCTCACATCTAGATCATGGGTTTGACTCCCGGGCTTGGGGCGTTTCTGTGTGGAGTTTGCATGCTCTCCCCATGCTTGCTTGGGTTTCCTCAGGGTACTCTGGTTTCCTCCCACAGTCCAAAAACATGCACAGTAGGCTAACTGTCCGTTCCAAATTGCCCCTAGGTATGGACATGAGTGTGAATGGTTATGTGTGTTGCCCTGCAATGGTCTTGCAAGCTGTTCAGGGTGTATCCTGCTTTCGCCCAATGTCAGCTGAGATAGGCACCAGCCTCCCCTCAACCCTAGTAGGAGTAAGCGGTTCAACAAATGACTGGGTGAGTGAAGTCAATGACATGGTGGATGGAAAAAGATGGATAGTGCCGATCTTCTCAGGTTTTAACATACAGGAGTCTCATGGGCTTCTATAGAATAGAAGAATAAAAATTCAGGTAATGTTTACCTCAAACATAAAAATGAGATTGCAAATGTGATCTCAGTAACCTGGTATGGTTGATGGTGCGAGATGGGTGTTTTTTAATGTATTTTAGCAGATGCTTTCCCATGAACCATGTAGGATAACCACTAAGAACAAACATGGTGGGCAGAAAAGCATCAACATGCAGTACAACATTTTACACCTTGGGGTGGACGGGGCTACTATAGCAGAGGACCACCAAAGGTTTATTGGCTTAGTACTTTCCAAGGTGATGCCTCATGAATAAGCTTTTTTTAAAGGATCTTTAATATGTGCAACTGTGTAGGGCATGCAAGCTGGTGGGTTATTACTGTAGGTGAATAGTTATGCCTGAGTATGTAGAGGCAATCTGGCCGCTTCGAGATGTATGAAGTGGTTGAAGTTTGTATGAGTCATAATGTGAGCTACAGATTTATGGGCGGTCCTTGTAACATCTGCTGCAGGTTTGAATAATCTCACCTGGATGCTCAGAGACTTCCAAAGATTGCATTAGTAGTTATAGTTATAGTGCTCTGCTCTTATCAAGGCTCCTACTCACAATATATATAATTTATATACATAAAATACCTTTAGAATTGATATTTCTACATAAATATGACCAGAATCATTAACAAATTTAATTATATTAACAAAATATTATTATAATATTATAATATAATTATAATATATATAATATAATATAATGTTATTAATCAGACAAAAATATTATACTCGGTCATTTATTTTACTTTATTGAGGAAAATCACTCACTCACTCATTCATTTGTCAAGCCGCTTAATCCTACTACGTTCGTGGGGAGGCTGGAGCCTATCCCAGCTGACAGTGGGGCGAAGGCGTGGTACACACTGAACAGCTCTCCAGATCATTGCATTGCCAACACAGACACAACCATTCACATTCACACCTAGGGGCATTCTGGAATTAGACTAATGTGCATGTCTTTGGACTGTGGGAGGAAACAGGAGTATCTGGAGGAAACCCACACAGGCACGGGGAGATCATGCAAACTCCACACAGAAATGCCTTTGTCAAGCCCGGGACATAAACCCAAGACCTTCTTGCTGTGAGGCAGATGGGCTACCTTCTACACCACTGTGCTGTCATTGAGGAAACTTATCAAATGATTTTACCTTATTTATACATAAATTAGTTTGCCAGTTGTACATCCAAAGTGGCTTAAAACTGAGAAAGAATACAATCCAAAAATTTACTAGTATTGACCCACTTCAGTCTCCACTTATGGCATTACAGCAAGATAAAATCATTTCACCTCATCTTTTTTCTGCCCCATGATTTTTGTGTCTTTGTGAGATGTTCAAAATGATTATAACACAGTGTCTTTCATAAGTATACCCACTTAAACGTTCCCACAGTTTGTAGTGTTAAAAATCTGAATATGAAATGGGCATAATTGGGATTATACAGGTCATAATATTAAAGTGGAAGGATACAATCCCATTTCTATAAAACCCCTCATTTAGGTCTTGTGGAACTAGCTCTCACAGATAGTTGTCCACTTGTGAAATTAAAATATCATCTGATTTTCACAAAGCTTGAGGCAGCCGTTGCGAGAAAGATGATGAATCTCGAAAAACATGGGAAAATGTTCTCTGAGACCAGGATTGAAGATTCTTTGTCACATGCACATTAGGCTAATCAGCTGTTCCAAATTGCCCCTAGTTGTGAATGTGAGTGTGAATGGTTGTGTGTGTTGCCCTGCAACGGTCTGGCTAGCTGTTCAGGGTGTACCCCGCCTTCACCCAGTGTCAGCTTAGATAGCTTTCCTGCAGCCCTAGTAGTAGGATCAAGCAGTTCAGCAAATGAGTGAGCGAGTGAATGTGTTAAAATGGCCCAGTGAACGGACAGATCTTAAACTGAATGAGAATCTGTGGGAAGACTTGTGGGAAAACCAAAGGTTTCCATCCAATCTGATGGAGCTTTTTGCCAGAAGGAATGTGCAAAAAGACTTCGGAACCAGATGTGCAATGCATGTAAAGACATGCCCAAGAATACTTATAACTGAGATTGCAGCCAGAGTTGGTTCTATCAAATGAGTGGATGAGAACCAGAGTCTACTATCTCAGTATCTAGTCAGAAATGAGTTAGGTATATCAGGGGTATTGTGTCATTGTCTACTTTTAAGTGCCAGACCCTACCATTGTGTAACTGCAATTATAGCCAAAATTACCGACAACCTTTGGTGACATTATTAGATTCCACATAGAATTAACTTTGAATATTTTCTCTGCTGGTGGTTTAGTTTCTAGCTTAATAAGTGATATTTTAGATAACAATAAATCCATCCGGCCAGCAAGGTGGCGCAGTGGTTGGCACATTCACCTCACATCAAGAAGGTCCTGGGTTCGATTGTCGGGCTCGGGATATTTCTGTGTGGAGTTTGCATGTTCTCTCCGTGCTTGCGTGGGTTTCCTCCGGGTACTCCGGTTTCCTCCCACAGTCAAAATATATGCACAGTAGGCTGATTACCGGTTCCAAATTGCCCCTAGGTGTGAGTGTGAGTGTGAATGGTTGTGTGTGTTGCCCTGCAATGGCCTGGCGAGCTGTTCAGGGTGTACCCTGCCTTCGCCCAGAGTCGGCTGAGATGGGCGCCAGCCTCCCCGTTACCCTAATTAGGATTAAGCGGCTTAGAAAGTGAATGAAGAAATCCATCCAATCCACCTTTATTTATAAAGCACTTAAAAAACAACATCAGTTGAAACAAAGTGCTGTACAGAGGACTAAAACATAATAAACTGTTAAATAAACAGAAACAAAAGAAAAAAAAAAGATAAATAAGTAGAGAAATACTAGAGCTATAATGGATAAAACCCTCAGGAGGTTCCAAAGGCCAGAGAGGAGGGATGTGTATTAAGATATGACTTAAACTCTGCTTTAGCTTAAACTCTGAATTTATAGAAATTACAAACTTTAAACTTAATTTTCTCAAAACTTTGAAAAGGTGGGATATTAAACTCTGGTTCTCGTCCATTTAAATATCAGTAGGTGAATATGTATGAAACCAGCCAAATATTTGTTTTTCTTTATTAACTATCATGCCATTATAATAAAGTACACTTCCAAATGTTAGACATAATTTGTAAACCTCAGGTAAAGCTGTTCAATTCCATGCAGTAATATTACATTTATTCACTCATTTCCTATGCTGTGTTTCCATTGTGAGTTGCAGGAGAGCTGGAGCCAATCCCAGCTGACCTCAGATGAGAGGCGGGGCAAACCCTGAGCAGGTTGCCAATCAAAACAGGCTGCAACACAAAGACAAACAACTATTCACATTCTTAAGAACAAAATAATGATTTTTAAATTTGTATTTTTTTTTTTGGAATTAGAATGTCAGTATAAAGCATTGCGTCTCGAGCTAATTGCTAGCAAACTCTTATTTAAGCTTGCTCATTACGGCTGATATCCATGATCAGTATCAGTAAATAGCCTAGCTGTTTACATTAGTGAGGAAGTTGTGTAATCAGCAATTTTTTTTTTTTTTTTTGTAGTTCAACTCTACGTTCTATCCGAATAGAGTGGAAAAGTAGTGTTCACGCAAGCTCAGATAAGAACTAGCTCATCGTCTGCTCATCGAGTTTCATTTTCCTTTGTCAAAAACAAAACATTAATGCAGTAAAGGATTTAAATAGGAAAATATGACTCAGTACTGATATTCATGTGTAAACAAAGTCCTAAATGTCTCCAGGTTATCGTGACACCATCTTAATGGAAGTGTCATTGGAGCGAGCAACAAATGGGGCCCCAATCATGCTGGCGCATTAATGAGAAGGTGAATGAATCAAGAGTGAGGGAAGAAGAAAAGAGAGCACAATAAGAAAGAACGAATGTGTAGAGGGTCAGGAAGCCTCTGAATGTTCTGTAAAGAGAAGTTTTGTCTCCACCCACACGAACACCTTTACCATCATCTAAAGACGTTGATGTGGGTGGAAGTAAAACAAATTGCTTGAAGGGAGGTGAGAATGTGAATGTTGCCCAAGAAAAGGTTATTTTAGCTGTGGCATCTGAGTGAACATTACGATTCTTAGTCTTGCTCCGGAGTCCTTATCTAGTCTGAGGTCCTTTTAAAAACAGTGTAGAAAAATAGCACTGTTTTAAATCTAACATGAGAATTCATCCATGTGAAATTTATTCCATGTAAAAATCCATATCTTCTAAAAATATTGCAATTAATTCATTATTAATAGCTATATCAGTATATTAATATCACAACTTGATAATATTAGCTTCTATGATAACGTGCTAATATAGTATTGTTTTAAAAAACACTACAAAATGGAGTGGCACAGTGGTGCAGTGGTTAGCATGTATGCCTCACAGCAAGAAGGTCCTGGGGTCGAGTCCCGGGCTTGGCTTGGGTTTCTTCCTGGCACTTTGGTTTCTTTCCACAGTCCAAAGACATGCATATTAGGCCAACTGGCTGTTCCAGATTGCCCTTAAATGTGTAGTTTGTTGGATGTGTTGGCCCTGCGATGAACTGATGAACTGTTCAGGTTATACACCCCCCACCCCCACGTGACCCTAGTAGAATGAAGTGGTTCAGCGGCATATGGCATATCTCTCTGTCCTTTTCTGTCCAATTGTTTAAACTTTCATCATGTTCGTTGCATTACACATGACAGCGGCTCTGTTTTACATGGACCACATGGAGCCAGAGACAGCACAGTGTCTGGGGTTCTGAAATGTCACTCTCTGCTTTCTAGGACATGATATGAATATTGGAATTGATTGCTTGGGATCAACATGCAGCATCAAAAATATTGCTACTGTGAAGTGAACGCTGAACAATACTGACATTTAATTCGAAACATTTCACCACGTTTATTCGAATTGCCTACAAATCAGAAATTGCCAGTCTATAAAAGTACCAGTTGTAAAAATACATGTAACCTTTTATGGATGTTGTTGTTGTTATTATTATTATAATGAATGAATGGATGAATCTCATATCATTCGACTCTGGGCGAGTCGAAGGGCTATCATTCACACTCACACCTAGGGGTGATTTGGAACAGCCAATTAGCCTACTGTGCATGTTTTTGAAATGTGGGAGGAAACCGGAGTACCCAGAAGAAACCCAGGCAAGCAAGGGAAGAACATACAAACTCCACACAGAAACGCCCTGAGCACAGGAATCGGACCCAGGACCTTTCTGTGAGGCAGTGGTGCTAACCACTGCACCACCGTGCTGCCTATTATTATTATTATTATTATTATTATTATTATTATTATTATTTTTAATTATTATTATTATTATAATTAAGCACTTCATACATTTACAAATAAATTCATGCAAAAAAAGTACAATTAAAAAAATAAATAAAACAAAACAGAAACAGTTTCCTGTTGCTTCATCATATTTTTTTATGCAAAATAACTTGAGGATTATGCAATATTTATGAATGTAGATTACGTGTTACAGTGTATAGTAATTTCAAAATAACTAATTTAATTAATTTAATCATTCATTCATTTGCCGAACTGCTTAATCCTACTAATATAATGGAAAGGCTGGAGCACATCTTAGCCGACTCAAGGCGAAGGCGGGGTACACCCTGAACAGCTTGCCAGTGCATTGCAGGGCCAATACACACACACACACACACACACACACACACACAACCATTCACACTCAGATTCACACCTGTGGCCAATGGAACACCCAGTTGGCCTAAGGTGCATGTCGTTGGACTGTGGGAGAAAACTGAAGTACCCAGAGGAAGCCCACACAAGCACGAAGAGAACATGCAAACTCCACACAGAAATACCCGAGCCTGGGAATCAAACCCTGGACACTGCTGTGAGATGGACATGCTAACCACTACACCACTGGACCTCATTCATTCATTCATTCATTCATTCATTTTCTGAACCGCTTAATCCTAATTAGGGTCACGGGGAGGCTGGCGCCTATTTCAGCTGACTCTGGGCGAGGGCAGGGTACACCCTGGACTGCTCGCTAGGCCATCGCAGGGCCACTGGAACTCTAAATAATTCAATTAAATGTAAAATATTAAAAGTAACTTTTCAAGCTAAACGTAAACATAAAATGTTTACATGACATAACATTTAAATCTGAATATTGCGTATCTGTTGATGTGCTAATTGACCCCACACTTAAAAAGATGGTTTCACTGAGAAAACATGGTGATGGTAGAGCTGCCAGATTTACACCGTACACCATAGATTAGCAAGAACCAAGCAGATGTAAAGACTGACCCCATGGTTTTGGATATCAAGATGCTTATTTGGGATCTTGATGTCATAAGGGTGATCGTTACTCATTAAAAAGGAGAGAGGTGGCTCAGTGGTTAAGGCTCTAGGTTAGTGATCCAAAGTTTGGCAGTTCAAGACCACATTTTGGCCCTTGAGTAAGGCCCTTAACCCTCAATTGCTCAGTTGTGTGTGAGTGTGTGTGTTTGTATATAGTGTGAATTAAATAAGATAAAAATGATACATTAGATAAATGTAAATCGCTCTAAAAAAGGTGTAAATGTAAATCCTCAAATGAGTCTCTGGCATACAGAAATAAAGAAACAGGTACAAATTTTTGGTAGTTAAACTACCTGAGTAGGTAGTGCTACAGACACTAGTGCTATTTTATTGACTACACCACATGTAAGGTTAAACAAACATACATAGCATAACATAATATTACCATGACATAAAATACATTTATAAATAGCCCGGTATATTCTGCTGGCAGGCGTAATGTCACGATACCTTCGAATGGACTGGGACACACTGTAAAAAAAAAAAAAAAAAAAAAGAAAGCAGAAATGCATTAATGACAGTTCCTCAACCTCATATCAATAGAGACATGTGTGCAAATTTAGTTTGTATTATTTTCCAAAATATATGCAAATTAGTAGTCTAATTTAAACCACTGTGACCCTGATCAGGCAGCTACTAATGACCACCACATGTTCATGGTAATGAATGTGATCTTTATCTGACCACTTCCTTGCAAGGTTTATGTTTCTGCTGTCTGTGTGATCCCAGGTCCAATTATACACTTCTACTGTCAGTCAGATGCCCGGTGAATCTTTCTGGCAAGCTTTCTAAAATACAGAATGTACCTCCTGTTTATATCTATATTTTTTACCTGTTTAGAACACATAATGTATTCATATTCAGTTACATTTCAGCGAATACACGTATCCCATCTGTCGCCGTGAACCATTCGTCTGCCCCCCAATCCCCCATACATCAGTGGAACTGAGCAGCAGAGGATCAGTGCTGAGCCAGTGTTATGTGGGTGGTAGATAGTTTTCAGCATAGCACTGATTCAGACATGGTAGAGATATGGTAATTGTGGTGCATTGGGACAAGTGTATCAGGTCCATCAGTGTTTTTAGGATTAAAATTTTTCTTCATAATTTAGTCGTATCCAATTCCCAGCTCTCAAGTTTGCGTCCCCATCATATGACCACCACCAACCATGGAGAGGTGTAAGCATGCACATGTACCCTCCATGACACGTGATGCTGCTACCCAAATTTGAATGAGCTCACAGATACCCATGATTGTCTGGTGTAACAGGGAGGCGAGTGTATACCCTTCCTCCCCTGAGAGCTTGGCCAATCAGCTCCCATGGACCCCTGGTTGTGGATGGCTGTGGCATCAACCTGGATTCAAACCTGTGATCTCCATGTCGATAGCCTCGCACCTTGTCAATATGTCATATAGGACAAAATCTGACAAAAAAATGGACAGATGAAGCTTAAACTACAAGGGCTATGAAAAAAAAACTCCCTGAAGAAAATGTATTTAAAATTTCTAAAATAAACTCCCTAGCAGCGTATACTTCTATAAAAGCTATCAACATGAAATTTGGAATAAAAAATTAACCCCTTAAAGTCTTCACTCACACAAAGTTTCATAAATATACTTAATTCGCAGTCTTTATGTTTTCCTATAAGCAGTAGTGAAACTGCACCTTCATCACTGAGTTAAAAGGCGTCTTTTGTTGGATCAGATCCATATTATGTTCTAAACCTCCACTGTCAGACTCTGAACACACACTTTCTTCATCACCTTTCCATGATTGCAAGTCATATTCACCAAGTAAATCAGATAAATTGAATTGATCTGCAGCATTTAAATTGAGCAATCTCGCAATATGCCACCACATAAAAAGGGAAATGTTTACGTGAACCCATGCTTTGATGGAGAGAGAAAAAGTTGTTTACACCAAAGGGGTTTAAAAGGGACTTTTTTATTGGGTTACTGTGGGAATAATGTAGTTTTACATCATATGATTTCATGGCAGGATTTCCAAGTGAGAGCTGCACAGTGGCATAGTGGTTAGCATGTTAGCCTCACAGCAAGGTCCTGGGTTCATGTCCTGGGCTTGGGCATTTTTGTTAGGAGATGGAATGTTTTTCTTGTGATTGTGTAGGTTTTTTCTGGGTACTCCGGTTTCCTCCCACAGTCCATAGACATGCACATTAAGTTAATTTAAATAAACTCCGATGGTCTGGCGAACTGTTCAAGGTGTAGCCCGCCTTCATCCAGACTGAGATAGGCTCCAGTCTCCCTGCAACCCTAATAGTAAGCAGTTTGGCTAATGAGTGAGAGAATGAGTGAATGAATTCCAAGCTAAGAATTGATACCGGACATAGCTGGGGAATCCACGTGCATCATGTAATATTGTATATATTTTGGATACTTCTAATATATTCAATAATGAATTCCTTTATAAAATGCAGGTTTTGTTGCATTCATGGTAGAAATGTATTTAAAAAACACTGAAATTACTGAATTAATCCCCTAAATACAAACTTCTGACTGGTTTGTTGCTGGAGGGTCACATTCTATTTATACTTTTTCCATTGACGGAGAGGGGCTAATCATCTGTGCAGAGCAACATATGTTCAGTTGTACAATTGGTAGTAGTGATACATTTATTCTGATTCCATGCTCTGACACCAACATTTGATATCACAAGATACCTTGTGATATGAGCCCAGGGTATGTTGTAACACTAATTATCAGATGACACAAAATGACATTGATCTGGACATTTGATGGGTAATAATGGCAATCAAAACAAAAGCCTGAAAATAATCTCCCAACAATACAAGTTACTTAGTAAAACATCCTAAGCTCAGCAACCAAAAAGAAGCAAATGTCAGGTCTTATCCAGTACAGTTTTCTTGATGATCCCCTACTACTGGTCATTACCAAGGGGTTCGGATGCAGTGAGAGCAAACATGTACATTATTGTATTGTACATGTACAAATTGCTGTTTGTGCAGCTCAGCACTGGCCGATAATGTGTTATGCTACACAATCCAATGAGCTAGCATCACTCCCAGGCTCGAACAGCCAATCAGAAAGGTAACATGTCTTTGAGCATGCCTTGAGTTGTAACACTCCCGCACACTTTGAAAATGGGCAAGGACTGATGTTGCAGGAAGGAACCGCTGATCGTGATCTTTTTAAATAGCCAGTAACACTAATTCACCACAGGTACCCTTTAAATTTGTTCTTTTCCACTGCATCTATTTCCTTGTAGCATAATTATGTACTTCATATAAAAAGCAACCATAAGTGTATTGGCCCAAGTGCATGAACATACAGGAAACATAAACAGGAGTCAACTAGAGAGGCACTCATAAACTGGTTTTGATTACCCATCATCCATACTCGGATGTAACTAAAGCAACGAAAAACCTTTTCCGTTTGAAGGATTTACAAGGTTTCTGGGAAAGGTAATTGCCTCATTTCAAGGTCCATAAATGGTCTTCAGTGTTCCATAGTAACAGCATATCTATCAGACCTCGTTTCAAAATTTTAAGCGCTCTATTTCGAAAACTTTGGGATCATGCTCTGACCTTTGCCTTTCACCTTGACATTTCAAAACACAACAATCTCTGAGACTCAGGTAAGGTAGAGTCCCCACCAAGTTTTGTGAAAATCCTTGTGCGGGTGTGGTCGGGATTTTGTTCAAAGAAAAACTGACAAACAATCAAAAAAAACCCCCAAAATATAAAACAGATAGACGGACCGACGAGCAAACGCCGTTGATTACAATACCTCTGCCAAAAATCTGTTTTGTGCTGAAGATGTTTGGTGACTTCCCTGATTATCCCTAATGTAGCTGTTATAAACGGTTAAACAGTATACTTTATACTATATACCAGCTTGTACTAACGGCAACCTCAACATTTAGGCAAAAACCAAAAATATAGGATGTTAAATAATGAATGTTTAAAATGATACATATGTAAATAAATAATAATTTAGTTTCTGTTATATCGAGGTTCTGGCCCGTAGCTCATAAGTGTGTAGATTTAATGCCCTTGTAATTCTCAGCATCTGCTAAAAAAAATAAATCAAAATATTATTCAAGCAGTCTCATTTTTCAAGGGATTTTAATGCATGTGTTAAAAATGAAAATTATAGTTTAATTATATCACTTTGTTGAAGCTTTCTATTCACAAGGCACTTAAACACAATGGACCAATTTACTGTTCCTCATAAAAGTTGCTCTATATTAAATGAACAGTGTACAACATGTTCTACTGCCATATATGTGATGGCCTGTGAAAAGTTTGATCTTTCTACAACAGCTGGCGGAAAATTGAGGAATCTCAACACTTAGATGTTCACAGAGCTTTTTTTTTTTCTTTTTCTTTCTTTCTTTCTTTTTTTTTTCATAGCAAACAAAGAGGGCGTCATGGTGGCGTAGTGGTTAGTATGTTCGCCTAACAGCTAAAATGTCCTGGGTTTGAGTCCCAGCTGTGGAGTTTGCATGTTCTCCCCGAGCTTGCTTGTGTATCGGCCAGGTACTCTGGTTTCAACCTACAGTCCAAAGACATGCATTAGACCAACTGGCTGTTCCAAATTGCCCCTAGGTGTGAGTGTGGGTATGATGGTTGTGTGTGTGTGTGTATGTGTGTGTTGACCCCTGTGTGTTGACCCTGGTCTGGCGAGCTGTTTCGGGTGAACCCCACCTTCGCCTAGTGTTGGCTGAGATATGCTCCAGCCCCACCGTGAGCCTAGCTGGATTAAACACGTCAGCAATTGAGAATGAGTGAGTAAGTGAGCATTTCTCTTTGGGTGGCTCAGTAATGTACTGTGTGGAGTTTGCATGCTCTCTGGGTGCCTACATGTTGGGTTTTTAAAAAAAAAAATTTTTTTTTACTTCATAGCAAAGGAACAGGGCAGCATGGTGACGTAGTGCTGAGCACATCTGGTTTCCTCCCACAGTCCAAAGACATGCGCATTAGGCTAATTGGCTGATTGTTCCAAGTAATGAATCGGAGTGTGAATCGTTGTGTGTGTTTTGGCCCTGCAATAGACTGGCGAGCTGTTCAGGGTGTACCCCATCTTTTCACAGTGTACCTAGTAGTTTGATTTTTACATTTTTTTTTAAATTTTGCTATACTGCACTAATCCTGCAAGGGAAATTATTGCCTCTGCGTTTAAAGCATCCAAAGTGAGCACACACACCTAAACAGTGAGCACACACACACTCGGAGCAGTGGGCTGCCACACTTTGGGGCACCCGGAGAGCAGTTGGCGGTTAGGCACCTTGCTCAAGGGCACTTCAGCCATGAATGTGGAGGAAGGGAAGGTGCAGCTCACTCTCCCACCGCCCCACATTTTTCCTGCTGGTACGGGAATTGAACCAGCGACCTTTTGGTCTCAAAGTCGCTTTGCTAACCATTAGACTATGGCTGCCCATAAGTGTTTTTTCAAATGAGTGAGTGAGTAAGTGAGAAATTGCTCCTAGGTATGAATGGTTGTGTGTGCTGCCCTGCGATTGACTGGCGAGTAGTTCAGGGTGTACCCTCCGTTGTCCACAGTCGGCTGAGATAGGCTCCAGCCTCTTTGATCCTAGTAGGATTAATTGGCTCGGCAAATGAATGTTTCTCTTTTGCCCATCTCTCAAATTTTCATTCTAGTTCCATGTTAATATACCCCACCTACCTCTACAAAATCATAGCCTTCATTATCACCCAGAATAACAACATTACTGCCAGTTTTTAAAAAGAATTATATGTTTACAATGCGAAATGAGTACTTGCTTTGATTACCAGCCTCGTCTCCGTCGTTCTCATCACCTGAGGTAAAAGCCACTTGTGGCATTTGATGAATCAGAGCCTCATTATTGTGTCTTCCTTTGACTGATTACAGTTCAATGGAGAAATAATAACTGTTTTGGACATCGTTATTGAAGATTGCCTTTTTTTACTGCCTAAGTGTGTTTACCTGACTCCGTATCTGACATGGGCTTTTCAGGCAGACAGAATGATTAAAAAACAACCCAAATAAAAGGCATTTCCACATAATGTTGGTAAATACAGTATATATCTCTTAAATGGTGGCACAGTGGCTATTGCACATTAGGCTAATTTGCTGTTCCAAATTGCCCCTAGGTGTGATCATGGGCATGAATATTAGTGTGTGTGTTTGCCCTGCTGTGGTCTGGCGAGCTGTTCAGGGTGTACCCCTCCTTTGCCCAATTTTGGCTGACATAGGCTCGAGCCTTTCTGCAACTATAGAAGAATTGAGCGACTCGGCAAATGAATGAATGATGAGTCGATATGTCAAAGTACACAATTGGCAGAGATAAAAACAAAAGCAAGACATTTTCTTTTATCTTTTTGGCTGTTTTCCAGAACCCAGAAACTTCTGGTGCTTGCATGGATTTTTCCAGACCATCTCACATATGGCTACAGTACTAAAACCTCAGATGTTATCTTAAGGGGATTGAGAAAATTAAATCTCAGTCAGGGGTGTCGGATCGAAATGGGCAGGGAATTACCTCATCACATCACTGGGAAAAGGTGTACATTTTGTTTTCACTCAGCTTGAACATGTACTGTGTAATTCATGTTTTACTCTTCTCTCATGATAATTAACAAAAAAAAAAAAATAACTTACTTCTACTCATAAAACTCATAAGGCTTAAATAATATCACCTATTCTTTATCTCCAGATAAATATAGACTATTTTAATATTGTACTCACTATGGATGTCACGAAGGATTTACTGTCTTCTCAAATCTTGTCCTGTAATCCCCTTAGGATTTTAAAGTCGGAGATTAATATAAGCATTTAAAGACGCTCTGGAGACTAACGAGGAAGTCACAAGGTCTCATTCTGCACTGACGGATCGCTGAGAGATTTCTTACACTCTTTTCTGGCCCAGATGAGACCTGTACGAGAATTAGTTCATGTTTAAACACACAGAGACTGTCTGAGGTTTGAAGACACTCATATTCCTTATTCCTTCATTTATTCCTACAGTTATTGTCAGTAACCATTTATCTGATTCAAATTTACTGTCAGAAACCCTAAAAGAATACTGGGAGCACTGTACAGGCAGTAATTGGAGTACAGGATCAAATCCCTAAGCTGTAAGAGGCAGGAACATTATTATACGCATTTTTTCCAGGTTCTAGGACAGGGTGGCACGATGGTGTAGTGGTTAGCACATTCGCCTCACAGCAAGAAGGTCCTTGTTCCCCCCATGCTTGCATGGGTTTGCTCCCTGTACTCCGGTTTCCTTCCATAGTCCAAAGACTTGCACATTAGGCTAATTGGCTGTTTCAAATTGCCCCTTGGTTGAAGGGTGGTGTGTATGTTGGCTCTGCGATGGTCTTGCAAGCTGTTCAGGGTGTACACCCCCTTCGTCCAGTGTTGGCTGAGATAGGCTTCAGCCTCCCCGCAACCATTATAGGATTAATCAATTTGGGTGATGGGTGACTGATTCTAGAACACACACTGTAAGTTCAAGAATCTAGTAGTTACCGAAAGTACAGGGGACTATTTTTGCCCATTTTTGGAACAGCTTCACAGGGGAACCACCCAGGATGCTTGTGGCTCCGTGCTATTGATCAGAAAGACATAAGCTCAAGTCCCAGGGCTATCAAGTTGTCACTGTTGATCCTTGACCAAGGTCCTTAAACCTCTCAGAAATGTTGCACCATGGCTGACCTTGGGCTCTAACCCCAGTTTGACTAACAAGCTATGTGAGGAAAAGAATTTCATTCTACCAGACTTGTTTATGGGCAGCACGGTGGCGTAGTGGTTAGCACGTCAGCCTCACAGAATAAAGGTTCTGGGTTCAAGTCCCGGGCTCATGCGTTTCTGTGTGGAGTTTGCATGTTCTGTCCATGCTTGCGTGGGTTTCCTTCGGATTCTCCGGTTTCCTTCCACACATCAGACATGCACATTAGGCTAACTGGCTGTTTCAAAATTGCCTGTAGGTGTGAGTGTGAATGGTTGTGTGTGATGGCCCTATGAGGGGCTGGCGAGCTGTTCAGGGCTGACATAGGCTCCAGCCTCCCTGTGACCCTAGGATTAAGCAGTTAGCACAAGTATCTGGCTTCTAGCCTTGTGGTTGGTGAGGGCATTTCTATGTGGAGTTTGCATGTTCTTCCTGTGGTTGTGTGTGTTTCCTCCGCGTACTCCAGTTTCCTCCCACAGTCTGAAGACATGCACCTTAGGCTAATGGGTGGTTTTAAATTGCCCCTAGGTGTGAGTGTGAGTGTGAGTGTGAATGGTTGTGTGTGTCTGTGATGAATGGTGAGCTGTTCAGGGTGTACCCTTACTTCATCGGCTGAGTTAGGATCCCGCCTTGCTGTAACACTAGTAGGATTAAGCGATATGGAAAATGAGTGAGTGAGAGACTTGAGATTAATTGGGTACTGTTCTCGATGCTACACAATACTTTCTTAATTTGGGACGGTGTTGTTTTGAAAAAATAGTTAACTTACTGTGTCAAATTAGAAAGGTTGGCAGAAAGTTTCATGAGGCATCTTGTCAAGACCAATTATAAATGCAGGTGTAGTAGCTGCAGTACTGTAGAAGTTCAGGAGTTGAATAAAGTTATATTCTCTGAACTGCTATTTGTGGTTTTATATTTTGCTAATAATTTTTTTTGCAGCAGAAGCCTTCTGTTTTTTTCCCCCATCAATGTTCCTGGAAGCACAGTGCACAGTGGCAGGGTTCAGATTTGTTTGAGTTTTGGTCAGGTCAAAGTTCTGGTTCAAACCTAAATATATATGTATATTTGGAGCACTTAACAGATGCAAAAAGAGAGGGTACATTGCAAAGCACTCCTACTATCACGTATCAGGTTCAATAAGGCAGCAATAATAAAAACCCTAGGTACTGTATTCTTATAATAAAGGTGATTCTAATACATGGCCTGATAGAATATGTTAGGATTTACATTGTGATTTTGTGTACACTGAAAAATAAGAGAAAGAAAATGCATGATTGCATTGCAATTTAAACAAAGGAATTCCCATGTGCTCAGTTTTAGATATCCCCACCCCTATTCAGACATTACCTTACCTCATTAGGCCTGAGGAGAACACAGGGACACAGCACACAGGCTCGTGGTCAACAATGTTCTCTTTAATATTTAAATCCTTCAGACATTTTATTAACACTCAATGGGGTAAGGCAACACAGAAATGGTCAGTTCAAAGGAAGCTAGTGAAGTGGAGGGAATCGGGGTATCAGGTGCCACTGGGGGCGCTGTGTGGTTTTGGACCCATGAACTGAAGTGGCCTGCCGGTCTGAAATGTCATAATGTCATATATTTGGTCCTCCATAAATCTTATGCAAATTGCTAGACTTCCCGATCAGGTACTGGAATTAATTATTGATTATTAACAGCATCAACGTGAATATGAATACAGAAATTGTAATATCTTTGGAATGAATGATCATATTTCCATCATTTTAAGACATTTGTAATCCTGAAATGGAGAACTGTCCAATGAAGTCATCTCTAATGAAATATATATTTAAATTGT
>JBCNYH010000022.1:5094914-5106161 GCA_039654325.1 Tandanus tandanus | reverse complement strand
CATGTGAAATTGATTGTCAATCAGTGTTGCTTCCTAAGTGGACAGTTTGATTTCACAGAAGTGTGATTGACTTGGAGATACATTGTGTTGTTTAAGTGTTCCCTTTATTTTTTTGAGCAGTGTATATATAAAAAACAGCTATGTCATGCGCTGTCCTATGTGTCTGCCTAAACATGTCAACATTTCTGCCTACAAGAACTCCACCTTGAACTGGAGAAGACACGTTGTGAGGGTTCACCCAAAAGAACTGACGAGGTACACAGACTTAACAGAGTCCCACAGAAATCCAGAAGAAATACAAGATTACCAATGTCCCTAGGGGCCTAAGCAGGTATGACCCAAAATAAGCGTTTTTTTAAGCGTTAAGTTTAAGAAGTGAGAACTCGAGGGTTGAAGAAAACTACCAGAGGGGACAATGGGACCTGGGTGACGTGCTAGTTAAGCTCCCTAGGACCCCAACGAATGCTTCCACGTAGCACAAAGCTACAGAGCACGGAAGAACCATCACATCCGATGAAGAAGGTGATGCTAGATATAAGACGCGGGGGGAAGAAGTGGAGGAAATCGGGGTATCAGGGGCCACAGGGGGTGCTGTGTGGTACTTAAAGACATTTGTAATCCTGAAGTGAAGAACTGTCCGATGAAGTCATCTCTAATGAAATGTATATTTAAATTGTTAATGATTATACCTATAGCAGAGCATTCTACGATTTACTGCACTATTTGATTATTGGATGATTTATGACTATTGTATGAGAAGATTATTCACTGAAGTGTGAGTAAGATTATTTTATTATTTTATGTAGGGCCCATTCCACTCTGTACGAGTATTGCTTGACTGTCCTTGAACACGGAACATTGGAAAAAATGTCGGACCTTGAAAAGAAATAAAATGGCAGTCCTAAGCGAAGGAAGGCGCTGAGCCTTCAAGGTCAGCTTGGGACATATTGAGACTCGGGACATGTTGAGACATGTTGAGATATGAGGTCATGAGGGACCAATCAGAGTCAAGAGCTAGAGGATGATAGACCAATCAGAGTGGAATGGGCACTATATAAGCCAATTGCAGAGCTGGTTCGACATCCAAGGTTTTTCTCTTGGAACAATTTCTTCTGTGTTATTGATTGTATGCTTTTCCTTTCCTAAAGGCTAAATAAACACCTGAAAATGGATTTGAACTGGACTTTTTGCCACGATACTAGTTACAGTAGAGGCGTGGCTAGTTACAGTGCATTCAGTCAATGCAGGTGCAGGGTCTCTGATGTCGACATGTGCGCATTGGTTTACAAAACAAACAAAAAACAAAGAGTGTGTACTGCGTTTTACTTAACAGATGACCAACATCGGCGTTATTTTCTCAAGTGCGTGCTGTAATATGAATTGACAAATACTTGCATGTGTTTTTGGAGAAAGAGAGCCATCATTGCAGACACTTTGACTGCATCTTGAAAGACCATCTGCATCAAAGTTATACAAAGCTTGGCTTTGTTGCTTAAATGAAAATGGACAGACAACCATCTGTAGTTTTTTTGTGGTAATACATAAATTGATGGCTCAAGCTTGTGTGCTAGACAATGTGCCTCTCTGGCAACACAAACATCAAGCTCCTGTGTATAAAGATATAAATATAAATTCTTAAAAAATATTCTTGTGTAAATTGCACCTGGTGTCATTGTGAAAGGTGTTCCCGTTGGTTGGGAACATTTCATTGGAGTCGAAATCATGGTGAAGGTGAGGGCGTTTCATAACCTTCTCAGGGTAAACATTATTCGACACCTTAAGCACAGCTGTAAGTAGAACTGATTCAATAATATGCAGGTGGAAAGTTCATGGAACTGCACTAATCATTACTGAACAGACATGTCAAGTAAGATTTCACAATGCAGCAAAGCAGTCAAATCAAAGGATTTGTAGGATGACCTGAAGGCCACCTTTAATTCCATAAATGCAATTTCCACAGTGAAGCACGGTGGTGGGAGCATCATGATATGGGGTTGCTTCTCTGCAAACAATAACAGGAAGTGACCATAGGGAGAAGATGGATGTTTTGGATATTTCATTCCATACTTGCAGACAACACAACACAAAATGACTTTGCAAATCGTGATTTGAATGCCATCGAAAATCTAGGGATGATGTTCAAATTGCAAGTCCATTAAGTGCATCCTTAAAATGGTGAAAAAAAAAGAAAAGAAAAAAACAAAGCAATGAGCAAAATGCTGCAACAAGCTAATTACATTCTTTCTTAGATGTCTCAAACTGTACGTGCCAGCATTGGTTTTCAACAAAGTATTAATGTTGCTAATTTAGGATGTCTGAATACTTTCCCCCTTATCAGCACTGTCTTTTTTTTTTCTTTTTTTTTAACGTTCCTTCATTTATGCTTTTAAATACATACAATATGATTTTGTTCAGGGGTGGCACAGTGGCGTAGTAGTTAGCATGTCTGACTCACTGCAAGAAGGTCCTGGGTATGAGTCCTGGGGACGGCGAGGGCGTTTCTGTATTTGCATGCTCCCTGTGCTTGTGTGTGTTTTCTCTGGATACTCTGGTTTCTTCCCTCAGCGATTGAAAGACATGCACTTTAGGCTAATATGCTTTTTAAAATTGCCCCTAGGTGTAAGCGTGATTGTGAATGATTGTGTGTGCTGTCCCTCTGATTGACTGGTGAGCTGTTCAGGGGATACCCTGCCTTCGCTCAGTGTCAGCTGAGATTGGCTCCAGCTTTTCCACAGCCCTAGCAGGATTAAATGGTTTCGCAAATGATTGAGTGAGAGTGAAGATTAACTGGGTACTGTTCTCAATGCTAAACATACGTTTTCTAATTTGGGATGTCGAGGTTTTGAAAAATAGTTAATTTACTCAAAAATTTGAAATGTTGGTAGAAAGTTTCATGGGGCAGCTTTAGAAAATGAATGAATGAATCAGTGTTTTCATATATATTTATAAGGACAAATCTAAGGACACTGTGTGTAAACATGAAGTACACATATGCATTAGAATCACACTGCCCGGCCAAAAAAAGTCACACACTCTAATATTTTCATGGAGTGAATTCTGCCTTGATCACAGCATGTAATCTCCATGGCATTGTTGCTCCAGTTGGTCCGGTCGAGGCTCAGCAACATTAATGTGGTAATAAAATGAAGTCAGCTGATGATCTGAATGTACTGAATGAGCAGGTTATCACATCAGTGGACTTTTTCTTCCCTGATGGCACGGATATAAAATGGGGACTCGAATATTGAAAGAGTGGTTCAGGGAGCACGAGGAATCATTTTCACATATGTATTGGCGTCCCAGAGTCCTGACAGAGACCTTAACCCTGTTGAAAGATTTCAGGATGTGCTGGAGAAGACTTTATGGAGTGGTTCAGTTTTTCAATTCAAGACGTCGGTGAAAACCAACACTAGATGGAAATAAATGTTATGTAGTTAAGTTTGTTAAAACAATAGCATGACGATTACGTGCTGTAAGCAAGGCTCAAGGCGGACTTTTTCTTCCAGTGTATATTACATAACTAAAACTTATTTACAGAGACTGAATGTTGCCCATCTCTAATGTCCATGATTACAGTTACCTTGCTTCTTTTCACCCCAAAACCATTTAACGCATGAACAACCAGCTACTGTAAAGCCCACACAAAGTCAGCTGTATTAATAAAACATGATTTCGGTAAATGAGTAAAACATTCCAAGTGAAAAATTAAACAAATCATCCACTGTAGCAAAATACTTGGAAAACAAAACAGTCCCAGCCAGAGAAAACAGAAGAGGTCCAATAGTAAGGTCATACACCATATAATAATTATTTAAGCACTTACATTACTGCTGAAGTTACAGCCATACAGTTAACTCTGTAAAGAGCTGAAGCCATTAAAATGAAGGATAAAGGTTGAGGGGAGATAGAAGGCATAAATTCGACTTGAGAATGGTTTAGAGTTTAGGTGTTAGATCACTTCTCGTGGAGAAAGGAGAATGCCTGCGGCCTAGTGAAATGGCTGACTCTAAAAGCTCTATGGAGGGCCATGAATGATGGCAGTGTGCAAGGTTCCACCCTAAAGCACACTGTGCTACACTGCTGTAAGTCTGCCATTGCTAGAAAGAAGAGGGCTGGAGTGAATAGAAACACTTCTGGAGTATTAAACAGCGGTGATCCATCACCGCAGTCTCGGTAGGCCACACCATTTTGTGTAGCCTTTTTTTATGGTAATATGTCACATATCAGTGGGTAAAGTAAGATAACAAATTAAAGCTATTCATTACTACTACACTACCCCGACAAAAAAAGCTAAACAAAAAAACAAAAGTCACCACCTGGATTTAAATGAGCAAGTGGGCAAAAACCTTTGATTGGATAATTACAGTGATTACATATTAAGTGAGTTAAGGTGATGATGCAGTGAGTACCTTCTCCTTTCTTAAACAACCATATCAGAAGATATATTCCATGGTCACAGAAAAGATGTTAATGTGTTTCAGAAGCATCAGATTATTGGCCTGCATCAAGCAAATGAAACAATTAAGTAGACTGTAAATTTTTATAATTGGGTTAAGAACTGTTCAACATATGATTAAAACTTGAGCGGATATTGCTGACCTGTCAACTTCAATCAAGGAATGTTTTCGGTATAAAATATTGACTGACGGCGCTCGGTGATCATGTAAAGTCTAATCATAAATTAATGGATGTCTATTTTTAATAATGATAATAAGAGCATTTTCACACACAAAATGTGATGAGAACTCACAAGATTAAGACAAAACAGCTGTGTGGCCATAAGAAAACTTCTTAGTGAGAATATTTCTACTAAAAGGCTTTGGTATGATAGGGAGCATAAAGATCAGACTCTGCTGCAACAGAAAAAGGTCAAATGATCTGATGAGTCCAGATTGATCCTATTTCAGAGTAATAAAAGCGTGTCAGGGTAAAGAATGGAAGCACATGAATTAGTGTACCCATCAAGCATAGTGGCCACACCCTGGAGACAGTGTTATGATCTAGGGTGGCTTCAGTTGGTCAGGTCGAGGCTCAGCAGCATTATATGGTGCTGGCTTACTGATCTGAAGGTCGGGGGTTCAAGCCCCACTATCACCAGGTTGTCACTGCTGTACCCCCAGAGCAGCTAACTGGGTTATCAAAGGCCAGCCATGTCTCTCACTGTCTGTGGTGAGAGGCATGTAAAAGAACCGTTGCTGACTTTCGTAAAGAGTAGGCCATTGAGTTGCTGTCAGTGTGCCCTGCGATGGCCTGGTGAGCTGTCCAGGGTGTACTCTGCCCTCGGCTGAGATGGGTGCCAGCCTCCCCGTGACCCTAATTAGGATTAACGGTTGAGAATAACTGAATGAGGAGTAGGGACCAAACCTGCTAGCTGGCTTTGGGTAATATATTATCAGCCAATACATTTTAAGCATTTCTCAACCCAGTGTATTTTATACGAGCTAACTACTATGGTGGGAGGCATGGTGGCATAGTGGTTAGGATGTCCGCCTCATAGCAAGAAGGTCCCGGGTTCAAGTCCCAGCTTAGCACGGCAAGGGCGTTTTGTGGAGTTTGCATGTTCTCCCCATGTTTGTGTGGGTTTCCTCCGGGTACTCTGGTTTCCTCCCACAGTCCAAAGACATTAGCCACGTTAGGCTAACTGGCAGTTCCAAATTGCCCCTAGGTATGAGTGTGAATGGCTGCGGTGGACTGGCGAGCTGATTAGGATGTACCCCACCTTTGCCCAGAGTTGGTTGAGATAGGATCCAGCCTCCCTGTGATCCTAATAGAATTAAGTGGTTTGGAAAATGAATGAACTACTATGTAACTGACTGAAAGTGGCTCTTGATTTGATTTGTGGCTGATTTGCTTTGGAAAAGAGGAAAGGAAATTGTGGAAAGTGAAAAACCGAGGCCTTTACTCGACAGGCTTTAAACACTACTGTCATTTTTTACACCAGAATAAGACTTCAGCCAAATGAAAACAATGGAAGGATAAATCAGAAGACAGGGTCCTCACAGTAAATTAATTTTATTCGCAGACGTTCTTCTGATATATACGGGAGTGCAGCGTTCTGTTTCAGCACTGGCACTCATATTGTCTCTCTCTTCCTGTACAATTAACCGTGTGAAGGCTTTCCCCATATATAGCAAGGTTTAGAAAATGTATGTAATAACATAGTCAGTATGGTTTTGGCAGTGGTGGCTTGGTGGTTAAGGTGCTGGCTTACTGATTCGAAGATCGGGGGTTCAAGCCCCACTATCACTGAGTTGTCACTGCTGCCCCTCGGTACAGCTAACTGGGTTATCAAAGGCCAGCCATGTCTCTCACTGTCTGTGGTGAGAGGAATGTAAAAGAACCATTGCTGACTTTCCAAAAGAGTAGACCATTGAGTTGCCTTCAGCGTTTTTCTGCCCTGCGATGGCCTGGCGAGCTGTCCAGGGTGTATCTTGGCTTTGCCCAGCCTCCTCGTGACCCTCATTAGGATTAAACGGATCAGAAAATGAATGAATGATGAATGAGAATGGTTTTGCTCATTGTATGACAACATTTTATGTTAAGAATACACTCACAAATAATACAAATAAAGCCAAAGAGGTAAGGTAAGTCTGTTGGCCTTTTTACACCATCATCAGGCCGGTGCTTATCCCCGGTTTCCTTAGCGTGAAGCAACTAGGAGTTAAATTCCTCCTGGATGGGATGCTAGTCCATCACAGGCTACCTTCCTAGTATTTTTTCTGCATGCACATTAGGTCTCTGGCTATTCTAAATTGTCCAGAGATGACAATGTGTGTAAATCATTGTTGGTCTCTGTGTCAGCCTTGTGATAGTCTGTTCGGGGTGCCTTGCCTCTTGCCAGAAGTCACTTCTGATTTGCTCCAGCTCACCCACGACCCTGAAGGATTTACTATTTACTGAACAGATTGAAGGATTTTAGATCTTTTAGCTCTCCGATTTCAAATCTGAGGTCTTCATGCATGGTTTTTGAGAATATGTGAAAGCGTCTATGATGTGAATGTATGTTTTGTGATAGACTGGGATCCCATTCATGGTGTATTCCAGCTCTGTGTCCAGTATTCCTGGGATAAACTCTGGATCCACTGCATCCCTGCAGGATAACACTGTAACTGGTGATGAGATGGGGTGGCATGGTGGTATGGTGGTTAGCATCTATGCTTCAGAGCAAGAAAGTCCTGGGTTCGAGCCTCATGTTTGGCGAGGGCATGTTCTTCCTGTGATTGCGTGGGGTTCCTACAGGAGCCCCGTTTTCCTCCCACATTCCAAAGACATGCACATTAGGATTGGATATTCACGATTGCCCCTAGGTTTGAATATGTGTGTCAGTGTCTGTGTTCGCACTCGCCTTTTCCAGCAATTGTCTGAATTGGCTTCAGTCTCCCTAATAAAACATAAGGCAGCTTGGAAAATGAAATGAAAATCACATGAAGGGATACATGCAAAAATAACCTTAAACAGTATTGACTTAGAGTATAATTTTCTTTTATACCTGGACACTGGTTGCTTTCCTCACTATATAATACCCTCTCACTCACACACTCATTTGCTGAACCGCTTAATCCTACTATTCGGGATGCTAGAGCCTATCAGCCGACACTGGGCGAAGACGAGGGACACCCTGAACAGCTCACCAGACTATTGCAACACACAACCATTCACACTCACAGCCAGTTTAGCCACTACGCCACTGTACCGCCGCACTATATAATAGCTGACTTTAAACATTTTTACATTACTGCACATTAGGCTAATCGGCTGTTCCAAAATGCACCCTAGGCGTGAGAATAGTTGAATGGTTGTGTGTGTCACCCTGCGATGGTCTGGAGAGCTGTTTGCCCAGTGTTGTCTGAGACAGGCTCCAACCTCCCCATGACCCTAGTATTAGGATTAAGCCATAGTTGATCAAAGCCATAGGACATATCCTGAGAGAGAAAGTATAAGTCTTTGAGGATGTTGCTTAAAGCTTAAATGCTTAAAATTCAAATGCAAACGTAACATGCACTTCCATTTGATGACTTTAGGTGGGTTTGACTGATATAACTTATTCGATAATTCTGGTGATGTCTGTTACTGAAGTTACAGGTTAAAAAGTGCTGTGTCTCAGAATCTTTCTTTCATATTTTTCTTGTGTGTGTGTGTGTGTGTGTGTGTGTGCTTGTTTTCCTCTAATTATTGTGAAGTTACATGAAAAGTAGCCTTGCCTCTAATAAAAAAAAAAAAAAAAAGGGAATATGTTTCTATCGCTTCTTAGATCTTTCCCCTTTTTATTTTTTTTTAAGTGTGTGGTGTTTTTTTTTTTTTTGATGCTTGAAAACATGATAAATGAATGAGATATTGCTAAAGGCTACCATAATGCTGTAACTTAGAGTGGGCTAAAAGCTTGAAAGTATGGCACATCATCATATTCACCTCCCATCCATCAGAGAACTGAGCTGCAGCCACTTAGCCATTCATCACCTACACAGCCTGAGCAAATATTCAGAGAGTGACTGATGAGCCTGGAATATATTTGGCTGGTTATGCACTCTAGTTAGGGCTTGCTGAATGAAAGAAAACAGGTGTTTGTTGGTGTGTGCCTGCTTCTGGTTCATTTTAATGAATTCAACTCAGATGGGGCCTAAAATGTTAATATCTACATATTTTGATTGTCATGTCAGAGACATCATTGTATATCAGATAACTCTAACATTAGTGGATGTATTAACTGTTTGAATAATGATATGCAGTATTTGAAAAGAATTTTAAAAATGGACACAGGTATCCCTCTCCCCAGCAACACTCTCTAGATCCTCCCTGGGGATCCCAAGGTGTTTCCAGGTCAGACAGGATAATCCTCTAGCAAGTTTTGGGTCCACCCTGTGGTCTCCTCCCAGTTGGACCTCGAAAGGGAGGCATCCTAATCAGATACCATTGTTTGATGTCCTCTAAAAACAATCATTATAATAATTGTCATAAGGTCAGGTATAGGAGATGACACAGATGCGGGAGTCAGTGGCAATGGTTTTTATTATAGGGAAAAGACAAAAACTGAAAAATAAATAAATAAATAAGTAAATAAAATCAAATGCTCATGATCACAACTGCAGTACATTTAAAAAAAAAACATGTCTAAACCTTTACAATGTCCTCCGCAAGCATGGAGACCATACCACCTCCTTATCAGCTTCTACTGCATTCCTATTATGTTGTACAAGTTCTTAAGACATCCATCCAATTTTTGAGGACTTATCGGGAACATGGGTCATGAAGTGATGAGTGTGATGGAGGTTTCACAGAATTGCACACTTTATATAGTATGTTACAGTCTGATTAAACCCAAATCAAAATGAAACCAAAATCAGGAATTTTGTTTTTGCTTGGGGCGGCATGGTGGCATTGAGGTTTGCACATCCATGTCACAGCAATAAGGTCTTAGGTTTGAATCCCAGGCTTGGGCATTTCTGTGTGGAGTTTGCATGCTCTCCCTGTACATGCGTTGGTCTCCTCCGAGTACTCCAGTTTTCTACCACATTCCAAATACATGCATTTTAGGCTAGCTGGCTGTTCCAAGTGTGTGTGTGTGTGTGTGTGTGTGTGTGTGTGTGTGTGTGTGAATGGATATGTGTGTGTTGGCCTGGTGTGCTGGTCTGGTAAGCTGTTCAGGGTGTAATCTGCCTTCACCACATGTCAGCTTAGATAGCCTTCAGCCTCCCTAGTAGGATTAAGTGGTTTGGCAAATAAGTGAGAGTGAGTCAGTGTTTTTGCTCGCCATTAGAATGTTTGATCATTACAAAAATGCATTCACCTGGGTTTATCAGTAATGTGTTATGGTCCAGTGAAACCAAAATCTAATGTTTTGTCCATGTGTGCCATTAGCATGTTTGCCCAGAAATAAGAACATAAGTATGTATGAGTTTATAAAAAGTGCATTAATATAATGCCCAGACATCCTGGTTAGCCATATTTAATCCTGCTTCTCTCGTAATTTAAGCCAGACTAATCCACTGTCAATTAGTGGAAAAAATACACAGCCAATTACTTTGGGTTACTCAGGGCTTTATGAAAGCTATGACTAAAATTAAATGTAGCCTTTTTTTTGTCAGTCTGTTGCCACTCGTGTGTAAAAACTTCCTCTTGCTAATAACACTGTTCATTCTCTCATTCTATCAACTCTCCCTGAAACACACAGCTTCTAATGTAACAGTAATGACATTTACTCCTGGCAATGAGACTGACTCATTTTTCAAAGGTTTTTTTTTTTTTCAAGACTTCATAACACACAAAGCACAACACATTCAATGACTGGCTTCGAGATATAATATTTCTGTCTTTGCATAATGCTGCCCCATCTTCATAACAAAGTACGGCATCCATCAATCTACCAAATCATCAAGTCGTGAATTTGTCTGAAATGAGAAAGCAATATGACTCCAATTAAATAGTGCTAACTGTGGTGAGACAATAAAACAGTCTTGAATACCTTTTTGCTATCAGAGCGAGAATGTGTTCTATCATTGTGGTTTCTCTGGCGAAAATGGTTTGGAGGAGGAGCGGAACACAAGTGCATTTTGTTATTGTTTGAGGTGTCTATAACCAATGTACACAATGCATAACTACACATTGTTAATTATAAGCAAAATTAAAGTTCACTTTTTTAAACGTCTGCCAAGGAGCTTATGTTTTACCTTCGGTTTGCGTGTTTGTTTGCAGGAATACGCAGAAATTTCAATGTGGACTTCCATAATATTTTAATAGATTTAAATATAGATATCAACCACAACTAAAATTGCTGAAGTTTTAAACTAAGATTGGCATGGTATTTATTTATTTATTTATTTTTAAACAAACAAACTTACTGACAGCACTGTGGTGCAATGATTGGCGTAGAAAGAAGGCTCCGGGTTGAAAATTTAGGCCAACTAGAGCCTTTTGGTGTGGCATTTGCATGCTGTCCCTATATCCTCATGGATTTCCTCCATGTACTGAGGTTTTCTCCTACAGTCCATGTGGAAGAGATGTGGATCAACTCTAAATTTTCTATTGGTGTTAATGTGAGCGGGAATGATTGGTGATTTGTTCAGCTGGGAATGGCTTTAGTTTCCTAGTGATTCTGAGAAATCATGGCATAGATAACAGATGGTTTATGGACAATAAAAACATATCCTATGAATAAGGTTCTCACATAAATATCATGCAGAAAACATTAGTACTTACAGAAGTTCATTACCAATACAAAATGCACATGCACAGATCAAGGTGTCATGTATA
>JBCNYH010000022.1:5074821-5087933 GCA_039654325.1 Tandanus tandanus | reverse complement strand
TGCATAGCCGTCAGCGTGTTTCTGCCCTGCGATGGCCTGGCGAGCTGTCCAGGGTGTACTCTGCCCTTGCCCGGAGTTGGCTGAGATGGGCGCCAGCCTCCCCGCGACCCTAATTAGGAATAAGCGGTTCAGAAATGAATGAGTTCTGTAGGAACAGCGTCCGGTTTTAGATGTAAAAGCTTGGACTTTTTGCTAAGTAGTTCTGCCTGGAGGTCATGCCAATAGGAGGTCGGCTTGAAGTGGTCTTCGCAGACTACTGAGTTGGTTCCGAAAGGAGACGTTTTCAGGGGTGGCCGGTGCTGATGTTGTTTTCCGTGATTTCTGCGCTTGTTTGTGCAGCTGTATACTGTGCACGCCTCCATTTTCCTGGCAGCACAACTCAGCACTGGCTGCTAATTTGTTATCTTTGACTGGTGTCTGCTGCACGGAACCCAGCCAATAGGACAAAACAATGAATTTGCATCACTACCAGGGCTGGAACAGCCAATGAAGAAGGTAACATGTCACAGTGCATGTCTAGTAGTAATAGTATTAGTAGTACTTTGGCAGCACTCACCCGTACTTAACAAGAAGCACGGACTGATGTTGCCTGACTAAAGAGCTAGTAATAGAAATTCACTGCAGGTACACTTTAACCAGTAATAGAAAAAAGGTATCATACTGGTCAACTACTATTGTGCTAACCACAAATTTTCAAAGCATGCTTCTGAGTGAGTAAGTGAATTATGAATGCCATGGAGGTGCACTGACCAATCCATATGGTATTCATTGGAACCTGAGGTCATCCTGAAGGCCAGCTGTCACCATAGCTATTCCTATAGATCTATCTCCCTGAAAACTTAAGGTCCAAATATAATTCTGCCCACAGAGTCATTGCATTAAGTCTAAACTAACAATTAACTTGTGATTATGGTTGATGATATTCTTCAGGGATACAGGTCTCCAGAAGGATGGCACGTGGCCATTGCTGAAGGCCATCTTCTATTTGTCATCCTCTTTGATTTACACCAAAATCAAAGCTTGATGAAAATGGTGTTTGTTTTAAGTTCTGGATTGGAGGGCACCATGAGCAAGGAATATGCATGTTTTACTTTGATAGGGTTAAAGCCACCAAAATAGATGGGTGAAATAGTACAGTGTCTATTTTCTTCATTAGTGCATATATATCATAGAGTCTAGGTAACCTTTTTCAATGGGGTCTGGTGCTTGATAAATCATGCTCTCAGTTCTACATGAAGACAGAGCAAAGACTCTAAATGTATTTGTAAAGTCATCATTCATTTTATTTAAATAATTGTAGCAAACATGCAAAAAGACTAGGTAATAATCAAAATATGGATAAAAGGAATAATATGGAAAAAATAAACAGGCTATTGTCCAAGTATCAATCAAGACTGGTGGATTAAGAAATAAAATATGTAATCTTCACATAAGCAAAGCTGGAATATGAATTTACAAAGCGACACTGAAAGTCCAAGTTATTTCACGGGTGAGTATAATTACAACAGTATATTTTATAAGTATATACTACACAAACACAGTGACTTGGAGTAGGTGGCATCAGTGTTCATAGAAATCTTATTTTTGTTTGCTTTTTTTTATATTTCCATGTAGTATATAATAGAACATTAAATGAGTTTTAAATGATGCAGTTAAACATAAACAGTGCTTAATTTTGCTTAGAGTGTATAGAGCCCACCTGACCTGCCTCTGTAATAATTAAAATATGTAAAAATAAACTATAAAAATCTTGATTAATTTAGCATTTATCTATCCATTTTTCCCCACTTACCCAAGGTCAGGTTGCAGAGGCAACAGGTCTAGGAGTGAAACCCAGGCTTCCCTCTCCCCAGCGACACTCTCTAGCTCCTCCTGGGGGATTGTGAGGCATTCCCAGGCCAGACAGGATATACAATTCCTTCAGCGAGTTCTGGGTTTGCCCTGATGCCTCCTCCCAGTTGGAGGCGCCTGGAACACCTCTATAAGGGAGGCGACCAGGTGGCATTCTAATGAAATGCCCGAACCACCTCAACTGTCTCCTTCCGATGCGGAGAAGCAGTGACTCTACCCTGAGTTATTGTCCCCCCCCTCCCCCCACGCCCCATCTCTAAGGCTGAGCTCAGAAACTGCTTGTATCCATGATCTTTCTTTCAGTCACTACCCAAATTTCATTTTGCCTTTTAGGTTTCTGTATATTATATACTAGAACAGTTATTTGCTTCAGGCTCAGTGGATGTCATTGAATTGATTAGACGTTCCATCTTGAGGACTTTTCAGTCTCTATTTGACTGAAGGTCATGTGATGTTGTGATCTGAGTATCATGGGAGCTGAGGCAGCTGCAACTTCAGGACTGACAGTGATGTAACATTTGTAGGCAGGAAAGGATGCAGGATATAAGTGTGTACTAAAAATGTTTTTGCTGCTTATTCCAGAAATTAAAATTAACAAGCATGGTCATGTCAGGGTCTGGAAGTTCTGCAAGTGCTCCACAGGGTTGGAAAGCAAATCAAAATCCAATGTAGAGCCAGAGAAGCAGACACTTAGACTCTCAAAATAGCAGACTTTTACAGGGTCTAAAAAATTTGCATATTGACAGGTCAGGATAATAATAAGGGGGTACTCATATGGCAGACAGGTCAAAGAACTGGCCTGAAGGATTATTGAAATCTTTCCACTGTTTACTTGCTTCAGTTTACTTTGTTTACTTTTTGAACAAAGTATCACTTTACGGTTGTTAGCAAGGTCATTTTGATGCAGGCTCTCAGTCTTGAGCATGACCGTGAAGGTCACAGTTGAAAAGTGTAAACTTTTTGATAAGGAGATCATTCATCAAAACAAACAGGCATACTTGTCTCTGAGACTGATGGCTGGGACTCCAATTGCATCAGAACGTCAATGGCTGATGCACAGTTGATTCAAAGCCAGTGAAGCAGTCTGGCTTGAAATAAATGAAATTGAGCTGGAGTAAACAGCTAAATAAAAATGATCAATTATTCACACACACAATATACCTGCTCTGAACATTCCTTTAGTTCTGGTATGGGTTATTCAACTTGTGTTTGTGAAAAGTATATAAATTGCCATCCACATTGGAATTAAATTGAAAAAATATATATTTTAGAAAGTTTACATTGAACCATGAGAGATGTTTAAAGGAAATCAGTCGCTGTAACCTTGCCTGAGCACTGAACACATCAAACCACACCTTAGTGGACTGTAGCATGCACTTATCAGCGTGAAATACCTATGCGGACCTCCCTAGGTTCATTGCACATGCGTGGTGCCTCATGAAACACCGACCAGCTCCCCAGGCCATCAGAGGGCCAATTAGCCTAATGTGCATGTTTTTTGAACTGCTCGAGGAAACCGGAGTACCTGGAAGAAACCTACACAAGCACTGGGGGAACAGGCAAACTCCACACAGAAAACACCTGAGCCCAGGAATCGAACCCAGGCCTTCTTGCTGTGAGGCAAACGTGCTAACCACTGAGCTATGTGCTGCCCAACACTCATTTAGTTAATTAAAAATTATTGTTGGTGTGGATGCGTTAAGGCACCGAAGTCTTAAACATTCAAGGTAACTTTTTCATTAAATATATCAATTGAATCAGCAGAAGTTTTGAAATTTTTTCATTAATTTGCTGAACCATTTAATCCTACTAGGGCTACAGGGAGGCTGCAGCCTCTCTCAGCCGACTCTGAACGAAGGTGGTGTACACCCTGAACAGCTCGCCAGTCAATCCAAGGGCCAACACACACAACCATTCACACTCACACCTAGGTGCAATTTGGAAGCCAAATGTGCATGCCATTGGAATCTGTGAGGACACCGGAGTTTCCGGAGGAAACTCACACAAACACTGAGAGAACATACAAACTCCACACAGAAATGCCCTCATCATGCCCAGGACTCAAACTCAGGCTTTTCCTGCTGTGAAGCAGACGTGCTAGCCACTATGCCACCATGTTACTATGAAATGTTGAAATTTGGCGACCAATATCCTTTAAGTACTGTACGTCTGCTAAATATCGACATGGTCCACTTTCGGTCAAAAAGGTTTCCAAAGTGCATTTTTTTTGTCATGTGAGATTTCACTTGTGCATTTTCCAGGAAACATTCATTAGGATGCAAAAAAAAATAAATAAATAAAAGAAAGAAAATCACTAATTGTTTCCAGATTATTGATCTATGAAATAAAAAAAATTCTGTGAAAGTAAGGGGTATGGGTGTAGATTAATTTAACACCAATAAAGAGACACAGGCTTCCAGTTTGATGGTTAAAGAGGCTAAGTCTTTTTTTTTTTCCTTCTGTAAGCTGATGCCTTTGTGTCAGAGGAAATCTCTTCTTCCACAGGGGACCTCAGGCACCTCTGCTAACTCAGCCGTCAGCTGCTGTCAACTGTTTTGAAAGCTTTGCACATCAAAGGGGAATTTCAGGCAAGCTGTCAACTGCAAAATGTGCAATGGGCTGCAGCACGGGTTTGAGCTCTTGTAGTGTAGACTGAATGTCTCTTCTCTTCCGAACCTATTGTTTTTGGCTAGTGAAAACATACTGCATGGTGTGGATGGTGGGGTTTAGATAAACAATCGGTGCTTTGCTGTTCATGTTGCCTGTAGATAAACGGCATTCGATACACTAACACACAGCTTGTTTTATTGCAGTTTCATGTTGTACTGTGTTTTTGAAAGTTAATTGCCATTTCTCAGGATAATGAATTAGGCTCTGTCTGCACATGTAGCTTTTTTTTCATTCAATGCTAATTGCTAATTGTCATGACTGGCTTCCTTCCATGAAATTAAAAAGATGAAATGCTCTTAATTAGCAGCCAACACGTTGCAAAACCAGCTGGTATCAATGGATGAACAAGGTCTTATATGAAAAGGCATTTTGTGCTTATTAGCTCTGAGTCAGTATAGGTGATTTCATTTCATTGTAGCAATGACTGATCTGCTGATTGCATTTCTAAGTAACAAACTTAGTCTATTCCACTAAAAGAAATTCTGTGTGTACAATTTGAAATGATATCTCAGTTTGAATCTTTCATTCATTGAATTTTCCATTCATTCCTTCTTTACCATGGGTAAAGAGCTGGTCCACTGTTTCATGGCGTGGATGAAAGCCACAGTGCTCCTCGTGAATCAGAGGTGCGACAATGTCAGAGCCTCCTCTCCAACACCCTGGAGTAAACTTTCACAGGCAGGCTGAGCAGTGTGACCCCAATAATTGGAACACACTCTCCGGTCCCTCTTTGTAAATTAGGGAGCACCACCCTGTTCTGCCAATCCACAGGTGTCATCTCAGACCTCCATTCAGCATCTCAGGGTGAATCTTATCCACCTCTGGCGCCATGCCCCTGAGGAGCTTTTTAACTACCTTGGGAACTGCCAGGGGAACAGCCTCACCTTCCCCCGTCTTCAGACTCTGCCTTTTCAGTGGAGGATATGGTGGCCGGATTGAGGGGAGTCTCAATGTCCTCCTTCCTCCTCTTGACTATATCCCCAGTCTGGCTCAGCAGTTCCCAAATCAGACCAAACACAGTCTAGGACAGACCCTGCTTTCCCTTTCTGAGCCCCTGAACGGTTTGCCAGAAATTCTCCATGGCCTCTACAAACTCCTCTCATGCGAGTTTTTGCTTCTGTGACTGCTGTCAGCTGCCTCTGGAGGCCTCTGGAATAATCAAGCCTGAAAGACCTCCTTCTTCAGCTTAATGGATTCCTGTACCACTGGTGTTCGCCAGCGGGTTCTTAGGTTGCCACAGCTACAGCCACTGATGACCTTCTGTCCACAGCTCCTGGAAGCCACACCCACAATGAAGGCGCTGAACATGGACCATTCAGTTTCCATGTCCCTATCTCCCTGGAACATGCGAGAAGCTGTGAGTTGAAGATCTCACAGATGGGGGTCTCTGCCAGATGTTCCCAGTTCACCCTCACTACACGTTTGGGTTTACCAGGTCTGTCTGGCAACTTGATCCAACTCACCACCAGGTGGTGATCAGTTGAGAACTCTGCCCCTCTCTTCACTTGTGTCCAAGACATACGGCTACATGATGATACAACTACAATATCAATCATCAACCTTTGGCCTAAGGTGGTTTGGTACCAAGTACACTTATGAACCACCGAACATAGTGTTCATTATGGATGGTCCATGCCTAGCACAAAAGTCCAATAAGAAAACACAGCTCGGGTTTAGATTGGGGAGGTCGTTCCTCCCAGTCACCCACATCCAGGTCACTTTGTTGTTGCCCATATGGGCACCGAGGTCCCCAAGAAGTACAATGGAATCCTCAGGTGGCACTTCTTAAAGGACACCACCTAGAGACTCCAAAAAGGCAGAGTAAGCTCCTCTGATGAATCGCCACCTTAACAAGGTGGAGAGGTTTGAGCGTCCCAATGATCCTTGGAGCTGCAATATGTTGTTTGTGGCATTAGCCCTTGGTAGGGTCTTCCAAGGCAATTTGAATTTGATTGTTAAATTGGTGGTTTCTTCTACCACTGAAAATTTTGCAGAACAGCTTAATTATATTAGGGTTGCGGGGAGGCTGGAGCTTGGCGAACACTGGGTGAAGGTGAGGTACACCCTGAATAGGTTGCCAGACCATCACAGGGAACACAACCATTTACACTTACACCTAGGGGAAATTTGGAACAGCCAATCAGCCTAATGTGCATGTGTTTGGACTGTGGGAGGAAACCAGACTACCTGGAGGAAGCACAAGGAGAACATGCAAACTCCACACAGAAACACCCATGCTCCAAGGACTTTGCTGTGAGGTGAACATGCTAACCACCACCCCACCATGCCACTCTGCTATTCAAACCCAATAAAAACCTCTCACATTTTAAAGGTGAAGGGGAAAAAATGAGTAAAGATAATCAAAATAGTATTTGCACACGTGGAGTACAGTTTTATACATCATGCTTTGAAGATCCTTAAATAATTGCCATCATTGTCTATACACCCTTGGAAGTGTGTTAAACCACTCTCTTCAAAGAAGTAAAAACTATATTGAATGAAGTTTCATGTGTGCTAATAATAATTTGATTATCTTTAATCTTTTTTTAATTTACCTTTAAAATCTGAAAGGTTTCTTTGGATCATCCTTTTTTTTTTCTTTCTTATTACTTCATTTTCCAGGACTCCCCTTGGACGTCCGATTGTCATTTTAGAACACTTCAGCCCGACAGCAGAAAAAAGGGAGGTAATATAAAAGTAATTATAATCATCATCATTTAGGCCATTAAAACACTGATTATATGCATCTCCACACAGTAATATACTGTGATTATAAACAGACACCCATTAGGATCAAAGCAATTAAAAAAGTCACAAGACAAACCAAAGAAACAATTATTAAACATGGTCGTCCTTGCAAGTGATTAAATGTATTTTTAGTTATCTCTGCCATGCAGATGATATTGTTTTACCAATACGACATAAATGTTTTATTTTTTGATAATCTACTCTGGGCAGCATGGTGGCGAGTGGTTAGCATGTCTGCCTCACAGCAAGAAGGCCTGGGTTCAATTCCCGGTCTATATGGAGTTTACTGAGTTAAACGGCGTTTCTATATGGAGTTTACATGTTCTCCCTGTGCTTGTGTGGGTTTCCTTCAGGTACTCTGGTTTCCTCCCACAGTCCAAAAACATGCACAGTAGGCAAATTAGCTCCTCTGAATCACCCCTAGGTGTGTGTTGGCCCTGCGATGGCCTAACAAGCTGTTCAGGGTGTACCCTGTCCTCTCCCAGAGTCGGCTGGGCACCAGCCTCTCCGTGACCCTAATTAGGATTAAGCTGCTTAAAAAAGGAATGAATGAATAATCTAGTCTATGAAAGTGAATAGGACGGCACTGTGGCGTACTGGTTAACACGTCCGCCTCACAGCAAGATGGTCCTGGGTTTAAGTCCTGGGCTTGGGCTTTTCTGTGTAGAGTTTGCATGTTCTTTCTGTGCTTGCATGGGTTTTCTTTAGGTACTCCAGTTTCCTCCCACAGTTCAAAGACTTGCATATTAGCATATGGCTGTTCAAAATTGCCCCTGAGTGTGATTTGTTGTTTGTGTGTGTTGGCACTGCAATGGTCTGGCAAGCAGTTCAGGTTGTACCCCGAATTCGCCCAGTGTCAGATGACCTGGCTCCAGACTCTAGTAGGATTAAGCAGTTCAGTAAATGAGTGAGTGAGTTAGTGAAAATGAAAAATTAAGTAAATGAATTACCTTAAAAGTGTTGCTTTTCTTTGATCTATGTAGTAAACTCAAGCGGTTGGACTGTAGCTTGAGCAATATCTCATATAAATATAAGTCTTAGAGTCATGTTATAAAATAAGTTCCCATGCAAATTGTTGACTTTTGAACATATTTGGCCATGCAAGCATTTCACCTTCTTTGATGAGTTGCCTACAGGTAAAGCTCCTGTCACAACATTACACAACAGGTCCATAAACAGAAAATTGGACAAATTCCAAGCACAGTTGTGGGTGTTTTGTACAAAACTCACCTGTTGTGTAATGGAAAATGCGGTCATGGACCCTTGTCAATAGGTTGTGGGAGATTTGAAAAGGGCAATACATGCAAGATACCCTCAATCAGCTTGCATGGGAAGAAAAAATACCCTCAATCAGCTTGCATGGGAAGAAAAAGTGGTCAAAAATTTCAGCAAGCAGATGTCAGACTAGTGGACAATTATGCAAAATTTCTACAAGATATTATTTCTTCTAAAGTGGGCAATACTAGCTTCAGAGGCCAAGGGTGTATTAAGCTTCTCCAAAGAAAAATTTCTTGATATTTTTGTCAAATGAAATGTAACTGAAATTTTTTTGTTCAAATATATCACCTTTATCTGTTGCCACTTTGTTAAGTAGGGATGAATTACATGTTAGCTTGTTCAAATGTTTAAAAAAAAAAAACAATTCATGAGATATATTTGTTTATATGACGGTGCATGCATATTTAACCATATATGGTAAAGCATTACTTAAGCCACAATATATTTGGTGTGAAATTATAAGCCTTTGCAATGAAGTAGTTCCTTACACTGGATGACCGTACACTTCACTCATAGATCACAGTACAAGGCTACTTTCAACTAGAAATGGGTAGTTCAAATTTTACTTTGTGTTGATCAAAGAAAAATGTTCTTGGCAGTGCTTTATTACATTCTCACAGAATCTTCATTAACACTCAAACTTCACAGTAGACTCGGAGGTTGTGGTTTTAATTGCAGTCACTAAAATGAAAATGGGGTGGGGATTATGTGGCTATATGTCCTGTGGTTATAGGTTTATATTCATCCTAGGGGCAGATAAGTGGGAAAATGTTCAGGAAATTATTTCAAGAAATTGGCCGTTCCAAACGACTCTAAGCAAAGACAGCTCCGCAGACCATTGCAGGCCTGACATCCATATCATAACTAATGAAATACTAGAGCTTGACTTTGAGTAGATGTGGCACCTTTGTAAACATTTGTACAAAAAGGACCCTGTGGGGTCAAATACTGTGGGGGACCTGATGGTATTTATGCAGGAATTGATACCTTAGCTTGAATCATAGGCTTACTATGATTATAATATATTAGGGCACCTTGGTGTCATAGTGGTTAGCACTTCCACCTCACAGCAAGAAGGTCCTAGGTTTTGGGCCCTGGCGATGGTGTTTCTGTGTGGAGTTTGCATTTTCTCGTGCTTGCGTGGGTTTGGTCCAAAGACATGCACATTGGGCTATCTGAAAAATTAAAATTGCACCTAGGTGTGAATGTGAGTATGAATGGTTGTATGTGTAGGCCCTAAGATGGTCTGGCGAGCTGTTCAGAGTGTACCCCACCTTTGCCTGGTGCTGGCTAGGATGGGCTCCAGCCTCCCTGCAACCCTAATAAAGGAAACGCGATAATATATCATTCCAATATAATTTCCAAATTGTGTCAGCGTGCCACCAGGTTCACAAGCAGGGACAACATGGATTGCTTAGCTGTACTGCACACAGTAGCTTCATTATTGTGGTTCTTTTCTGTCCTAATGAGCATTTTCCCATACTGTGTTCTGCAGCAGTTTGTCAATTAGTATGAAAGTATACATAGAAAAACTGACTGCATGTTGAGATAAATAGGCCATGAAGGTAGCCCTGAACTGTACATGTAGTGCTGATGACTCCAATTATATCAATTCATTGCTCTGTTGCTTCATTCACAACTGTCAATAACATTCAACCGTCATTTGTGTAGTGGTAACATGAATATACAGGTGAAACGAAAAATTACAATATCGTGCAAAAGTTCATTTATTTCAGTAATTCAACTTAAAAGGTGAAAGTAATATATTATATAAAATCATTACATGCAAAGTGAAATATTTCAAGCCTTTATTTGTTATAATTTTGATGATTATGGCTTACAGCTTAGGAAAACCCCAAATCCAAAATCTCAGAAAATTAGAATATTGTGAAAAGGTTCAATATTGTAGGCTCAAAGTGTCACACGCTAATCAGCTAATTAATCCACAACACCTGCAAAGGGTTCCTGAGCCTTTAAATGGTCTCTCAGTCTGGTTCAGTAGAATTCACATTCATAGGGAAGACTGCTGACCTGACATTTGTGCAGAAAACCATCAGTGACACCCTCCACAAGTAGGGAAAGCCGCAAAAGGTAATTGCAAAAGAAGCTGGATGTTCTCAAAGTGCTGTATCAAACCACATTAATAGAAAGTTAAGTGGAAGAGAAAAGTGAGGGGAAAAAAGGTGCACAAGCAGCAGAGATGACCGCAGCCTGGAGTGGATTGTCAGGAAAAGGCCATTCAAAAGTGTGGGGGAGCTTCACAAGGAGTGGACTGAGACTGGAGTTAGTGCATCAAGAGCCATCACACACAGATGGATCCTGGACATGGGCTTCAAATGTCATATTCCTCTTGTCATGCTACTCCTGAACATCAAACAACATCAGAAGTGTCTTACCCGGGCTAAAGAAAAAAAGAACTGGTCTGTTGCCCAGTGGCCCAAAGTCTTTTTTTCTGATGAGAGCAAATTTTGCATCTCATTTGGAAACCAAGGTCCCAGAGTCTGGAGGAAGAACGGAGAGGCACACAATCCAAGATGCTTCAAGTCCAGTGTGAAGTTTCCACAGTCTGTGTTGATTTGGGGAGCCATGTCATCTGCTGGAGTTGGTCCACTGTACTTTATTAAGTCCAGAGTCAATGGAACCATCTACCAGGACATTTTCGAGCACTTAATGCTTTCTTCAGCAGACAAGTTTTATGGAGATACTGACTTCATTTTCAGTCCAGCAGGACTTGGCACCTGCCCACACTGCACAAAACCTGGATTAATGACCGTGGGACTACTGTGAATTGGCCAGCAAACTCACCTGACCTGAACCCCTTAGAGAATCTATAGGGCATTGCCAAGAGAAAGATGAGAGACATGAGACCGAACAATGCAGAAGAGCTGAAGGCTGCTATTGAAACATCCTGGTCTTCCATAACACCTCAGCAGTGCCACAGGCTGATAGCAACCATGCCATGCCGCATTGAGGAAGTAATTCATGCAAAAGGGGCCCAAACGAAGTACTGAATACATATGCATGATTATACTTTTCAGAGGGCTGACGTTTCTGTATTTAAAATCCTTTTTTATTGATTTCATGCAATAATCAAATTTTCTGAGATTTTGGATTTAGGGTTTTCACAAGCTGTAAGCCATAATCATCAAAATTATAATAAATAAAGGCTTGAAATATTTCCCTTTGCATATAATGAGTCTATATAATATATTAGTTTCACATTTTAAGTTGAATTACTGAATTAAATGAACTCTTGCACGATACTCAAATTTTTAGAGTTTCACCTGTACCTTAATGTAGCAAGAAAGCACTAAGTAATTGACTGTGTCATTGTCCTAGGTTAAAAAAAAATGTAAGCACTGCGAGACTGTTTGGAAATTGCACTGAAAGATACAGATTTTTGCTGTCTATGGATAAAGGCCATAAACACCATAACAGCAGAGATGAAAGCAGCTCCTTCTCATTGGCTTCATTTGAACCAATATTTTTAGAACAAAATAGTCAGAAATGGAACTTCTTTTGCCTGAACCAAAACATTAAAAATGCCTACAGTTGAGTGTAAAGTCCAGTGCTTTACAAATAATGTAATGGGAATTGTGTACATTGATTTGCTATGCTTTTTGTTTCCTTTCCTCTCCTCCGGTGTGGTTACTTGATCAGATGTTGCCTGGCACAGCAATGGTCGTTTTTACAGAATGCTGGAAGGCCGATCAAATAATTTACAAAAAAATCAAGTGATTCGACCTTGGGCATCAGTTAGTCATCAACAAATCCAAGGCAACCTTGGCAACGCCAGGGCAGGTAGGCAATCTTCATAAATTGTTATTGGTCCTCAGCATTTGTAGCCTTAAATGTCGATCCTACTCTGGGATTTTAGGTGAACTAGTGGATGGAGGTGCCGTTACCATAGATATATGCTATCCTTAATTCTGTGGTGCAAAGAGATGGCATGCACAGTCACCTATAGGGCAAATGGAGGAAAGACTACAGGGTGCATGCTATTCTTAAACAGCTTCCACCAATGGAGATACATGAACAGGGGTTCAGGAGTGTTTTCTTAGCTGCTAGGTTAGACCTCAGTTGGTGATTTAATAATAAATCAGCTAAAACCACAAAGAGGGGTGACCTGGGCAAATTTGATACAGAAAATCAGCTTAGGAAGGAACTCAGCAGGGGTTCCCAACACCAGAGAAAGTAGTAGTGGAGCCTATAGCTCGCCACAAGACTCAAGTTGCTGAATTTTGTGCATAACATTTTTTGGTGCATCAAACTAAATGGTGACTTCAGGTTTGTGTGGGACAGTAAGGGCTCAGTGGTCATGGCTTTGGGTTACTTAAGAGGTTGCCACCAAGCTGCCTCTCAAGAAAACCCTTATGTTTTCAGGAAGCCAGGGAATGTAACCTATGTATGATGAATTACTTGTTACGTGCTGTTGTCAATCATAACTTGATGAACTTCATCAGGCTCTGGTAACAAGACTCACTCACTCACACACACACACACACACACACACACACACACACACACACACACACACACACACACACACACCCACCCACACCCAC
>JBCNYH010000022.1:4987315-4998926 GCA_039654325.1 Tandanus tandanus | reverse complement strand
CGTGCCATCAGGGAAGAAAAAGTCCATTGATGTGATAACCTGCTCATTCACTACATTCAGCTCATCAGCTGACTTCAGCTCATCAGCTGATCATTTTATTGCCACATTAATGTTGCTGAGCCTCAACCGGACCAACTGGAGCAACAATGCCATGGAGATTGGCGGGGTGGGGGGTGGGTGTAACGGAGTTGCCGCCCGTTACCGCTAAAAATTCACATAAACTGCTGTCGTGATATTGAATGAACTCAGACGGACAATGCTATGTACAAACACAGTTTATTTTACACATACACAAACTTCAGTGTCCAGCAATGTTCAAACAGCAACTGTGAAAACAAACACACTTACTTTAGTAAGAAGCCAAAAATGACATTCCAAAAATTTAGAAAGCTACGATATGGTCTATATAGTTTTCAAGGTAAAAGAAAGCACTTTAGTTTTTAGGATGGCGCATGTGTTAGCATTGTGATGGAGTATTCGTGATCACTGTTATGCTTAAAATTAATTATAATAATAAAAAAAATAAAAATAATAATAATCAAAAACAATATCAAAAACAGCATACAAATCTTGTTTTAGTTTGCTCTACTATCACCGGGTTGTCACTGCTGACCCCCCCCCCTCGCCCAGAGTTGGCTGAGATGGGCGCCAGCCTCCCCCGACCCTAATTAGGATTAAACGGTTCAGAAAATGAATGAATGAATGTCCCTGTATATGTGTATTGTCTTATTGAATAGTGGTCAAAGGGACTGTTCACTGGCATTCACTGAGCCTGAATTTTATATATATGTACATATATATTGTAAAACTCCTCCTATTATGGTTGCACTATGGGCACTAGCCTCCACGCGACCATAGTAGGATTAAGCACTTCAGCAAATGAATGAATGGATGACTAATCACCCATCTTACCACATTACTTATAAAACAATGAATTATATTATTTTTAAATGCTGTACTGCATTTATAGAACTTTTTATTTTCTTTTGTTCATGTTAAATATTTAAATAATGTGTTCAATAATCTCAACCTGAATAAAACGAATAAGAGATTTGTACTTTGGAGAACAGTACAGGGTGTCACATCCACTCAGCAGGCATTTGGACAAAAAGAGTGTCAAGATTAAAACAGACATTTCGTGTACAATTCAACACTTTTCTTGAAAAAGGGCTAAATTAGCTTTAAATGCTACAATTCAGGCAGGACTGAAAGACAGAAACACTCCGGTCATTTTACCTTCAGACTGATTTACGTTTCTGAAACGCAACACAGCTCTTTAAAGCTTTCTTCCTTTTAAGTGTTCTAAAGTGACTACAGAAATATTTTGTATTGATTTGAAAAAGTGAATTGTGTCTTTACTGTAAGTTTAATAAAATCTTTACGCTTATAAATATTTTATTTTCCTTTGTGCTTTCAAATGTCATTGATTTCCCCAGATACCTTCACATGCCTCTGTAGTTAGGCGGCACAATTTAAAATTTTATAGTTTAGTGTCTTCTTTACAGTTCTACCTACCCCCCCCCCAAAATTATTTCCAAAAATAGGAAGAAGGAGAAATATACAGCTGTGATCACAGGCTTCCATGTAATCATCATGGTCACGGTTCTCTTTCACTGATTTCTTTGAACTGTTGTTTTTCTGGGGTGTAAAGATTAAACTACATACATTATTAATAAACAGTAATAATTTGTATTAAGATTTTACTCACTCACTTGTTTGCCGAACCGCTTAATCTAACTAGTGTTGCAGGAAGGCTGGTGCCTGTTTCAGCTGTCACTGGGTGAAGGCAGGGTACACCCACACCATCGGAGAGCAACACACACAACCATTCACACTCACATCCACACCTAGGGGCAATATGGAACAACCAATTAGCCTAATGTAGGGTGGCACGGTGGCGTAGTGGTTCGCACGTCTGCCTCAAAGCAAAAAGAAGTCTTGGGTTCAAGTCCCGGGTTTGGGCGTGTGTGTGTCATTTGCATGTTCTAATCGTGTTTGCGTGGTTTCCTCCAGGGACTTCGGTTTCCTCCCAAAATCCAAAGACATGCACATTAGGCTCAATGGCTGTTCCAAATTGACCCTAGGTGTGGATGTGAGTGAAAAGGATTGTGTATGTTGACTCTTCAATAGTCTGTCGAGCTGTTCAGGGTGTGCCCCACCTTTGCCCAGTAGCTGAGATAGGCTCCAGCCTCCCCTTGACCCAAGTAATAGGATTAAGTAGTTCAGCAAATAAGTGAGTGAGTGATAATGAGTCTAATGTGCATACCTTTGGATTGTGGGAAGAAACTGGGGTGCCCCAAGAAAACCCACACAAGTATGAGAACACAGAAAAGCCCTTGTTGAACCCAGGACTCCAAGCCAAGACCTTCTTTCTATAAGGGTAGACATGCTAACCACTACGCCAACGTGCCACCTGGAATTTTCTGCCCCACTGACTTTATTCCTTAAGTGGCTTGGTGTATATTTTTGACCATGTGTTGATTTATATTCGTAACATCTACTGGCCACAAAAGTTTTCCAATGAGGAACTGTACAGGAAAAGAGGCTGTAAAAACTCCCTAGAGATCAAAATGAGAAGGATTAGATGGCTTGCCCTGGGATGGACACCATCAGGCAATGGGAGGAGGGCAGGGCAAAAACTACCTGGCGTAGGACATTTAAAGCAAAGCTTAAAGAGATGGATCTCTCATGGGGACAAGCATCTGCCCTAGCCCAAGACCGTGTAAGGTGGAGACAACCATATGCACCATATGCACCGCTCCGGGTCCAAGTGGATGAAGTAGGTAAAGTTAATTTCATAAAACCCAAAATGATGTTATGCATTACGTTCTTGTTTGCTTTGCTGTTAAAGATGCATGCTGTACAATCTTTCTGCCACAGAAAGTGAACAGTTCAAATTAATTATTGAGAGCCTAATATTTTCATGTCATTAGCGACCATGTTCTGACATCATATAAACTTCTGACTGTAACTGTATCTGAACCTGGAAATACCAACCTTCATTTAAATTCTCTCTTCAAATATTTCTGATGCCAACGATTTAAATATGGTAGAGTTTGGGAATGCGGGAACAACACAAATTAGCGTGTGCATTACTAGAAATCATTAACTTCAAAACGTTCAAGTTTTCAAAGCTGCTTTTACATGGCCACTTTCACTTTACTGCCTGTATAAAAACCTTTTTTTTTTTTTTTCTTCTTCAAAGAATCTTCACGCCGGAAGCTCCACTTTTCGAGATGGTACAAAATGTTCCAGAACATCTTGTTCCGGGTGCAAGTTGCTGTCTGAGCACAATATGTGTCAAGTAGGAAGGTAATGCGTAACGCCTTTCAGGGTTATTAGGTCGTTTCATGGGCTTTCGCGGCAGATGGGAGGTTTTTCTCCAATGGTTCGCTTTTGTGTTGTTCCTCTAGCTTCCAGCTTGTCACTGATTTGAGAGTAACTAAGTAAACAACCAGGAAAGTGAGTGCAACTTACTCGGGGTGACAGTTGTTCCGGGGGCAACTTGTTCCCATTGCCTGTGTAAAAAGCAGCTTAAAAATGTTATTTAAAAGTAAAATTTAATCGCCCTGCGATGGCCTGGCGAGCTATCCAGGATGTACTCTGGCCTCGCCCAGAGTCGGCTGAGATGGGCGCCAGCCTCCCCGCGACCCTAATTAGGATTAAGCGGTTCAGGAAATGGATGGATGGATGGATGGAAATGAATGAATGAATGAGTAAAATTTAATCCCGGGCACTTTTCCTCTTTAGAACACAATGCATAATGGTACAGGATTGCACCAAAAAAAATTAAGTAACACAAATTCATTTATAGGTTGGCACGGTGGCATTGTAATTAGCACATCCACCTCACAGCAAGAAGGTCCTGGGTTTGATTCCCGGTTTCCTCCCAAATTCTAAAATCATGTACATCAGGCTAACTGGCTGTTTCAAATTAGGTGTGAGCGTGAATGGTTGTTTGTGTGTGTGTTTGTCCTGTGATGGTCTGGTGAGCTGCTCAATGTGTACCCCGTCTTCGCCCACTGATGGCTAAGATAGGCTCCAGCCTCCCTGTGGCCGTAATAGAGGATTATGTGGTTAATAAAATGAGTGAGTGAGTAAGTGAGTGCATAAGATTCATGTACACTTGTTTGCTACTGTACTACTACACTCTCATGTTCCTCAGCCTTAAACCTCCGAAAAAATCATATTTCACGCAACACCATCATGGCATTAAAATGACACACTTACATCTGGTTTTTAGTCATCTGTACTCTTTTTTCTCCATAAATCTGTTTACTATAACACTGACAAGCCCATATCAGATAAAAGCATTCAATCAGAAGCCCTTTTTTGCAGAATCAATGAGAGAAAGCCTGGCAAATTTCCTTAAATTCAAAGTTATAGCTCTAGCAAATAGTAAAATTAACTTATAAAAGTTAGCAAAGTATTTTATATTCTTATTTGTGTAAATGTTTAGCCGTAAGACCAGGCCTGGGTTCTGTGTATAAAACATAATGCACCATGTTAGCTCACTTTGCCAAAATACAATGAATGAGCCCTGCCATTAAACATAATGCGCCAAGCTCTAAATACTTGAATTACTACAAAGTATTACAGCACAGTTTCACTAAATTGCCTCATATATGACTCCTAACGGCTGCATTTTGTGGAAACAAACTATTGACCAATTGCTGCTGATCCACTTCCTTGGATGAAGATAGCAATTAAAACATGAAAGTGGAAATACTCACATAATATAGATATAGTTCCTATGTGCCTAATCTTTGGATAAAATTGTCCAGATACGATGATTTTTTTTGTGAATGATTTATCAGACTGTGTGCTGTTGTCTCTTTATAGCCCTGTTTAGAATAGCCTCTGCAATCTTGTGGAAACAAACTAGCAGTGCTTTACCAATAGGTTCGAAAAATATAAATGCTTTCATACTGAATTAATACATTTAATAATACTAAGAGTATCGGGGGTGGCATTGTGGTTAGCACGTCCGCCTCACAGCAAGAAGGTCCTGGGTTCGAATCCTGGGCTTGGGCGTCTCTGTTTGGAGTTTGCATCTTCTCCCTGAGTGTTTGCATGGGTTTTCTCCGGGTACTCCAGTTTCCTTCCACAGTCCAAAAACATGCACAGTCTAATTGGCTGTTCCAAATTATCCCTAGCTGTAAATAGGTGTGTGTGTTGCCCTGTGATGGTCTGGCGGGCCGTTCAGGGTGTACCCCACCTTTGCCCAGTCAGCTGAGACAGGAAATAATAGTCATATATTGTATGGAGAGCCATTAGTTATAGTAATAATTAAGTACTTTACTTAAGTGACATCTTGTTATATCACAAGCAGCATGGTGGTGTAGCCCATCTCATATTAAGAAGGTCTTGGGTTTGAGTCCCAGGCTCGGGCGTTTTTGTGTGGAGTTTGCATGTTCTCCCCCTGCTTGTGTGGGTTTCTCCGACTACTTTGGTTTCCTCCCACAGTCCACAGACATGCATATAAGGCTCACTGGCTGTCAGATTGCCCCTAGGTGTGAGTGTGAGTGTGAATGGTTGTGTATGTTGGCCTTTTTAATGGTTCGGTGAGCTGTACAAAGAGTACCCTTCTTCCGCCCAAAGACGGCTGAAATAGGATCCAGCTGCCCCACGACCGTAGTAGTAGGACTAATCAGTTTGGAAAATGAGTGAGTGAGTGAGTCTTTATTCACTCTGTTTATTAATAATTTGGAATTTTATTAATAGCATTATAAAAATAAGAGCAACTGCATGAAGAAGAGTCGAATCAGAAACTGTTCGAATTTATGGTAACTTTTGCAGTGAATAAAATCATGCAGATACAGTTCCAGAGATTCATTTATTGCTCACATCAAACATCAGAATAGGAGGAAAATGAGATCTCCCTGACTTTGATCATGGCATGGTTGTTGGTGCCAGACAGGCTGGTTTGAGTATTTCAGAGACTTTTGGTCTCCTGGGATTTTCACGCACAACACTCTCCAGGCTGTTTACACAAAAAGCAAAAAGCATCCAGTGAGTGGCAGCTCTGCAAGCAGAAACACTTTGTTCTGTTATGAAAGCGGTCAGAGGAGAATGGCCAGACTGGTCTGAGTTGACAGGAAGGCTGCGCTATAGCTTAAATAACCAGAGTTTACAACTGCTTGGAGCAGAAAACCATTCCAGAACATACACTGAAGGAACCCTGAGAGAGATAGGCTTCAACAGCAGAAGACCACATCAGGTTCTACTCTCCTCTGTCAAGAACAAGAAGTTAAATGCATGGGGGAAAGGATTTTTGAAAAGATATTATTCTTTTTTGGATTTTCCCACCAATTTTTCACCCCAAATTTCGTCATGGCCAGTTCCCTCCCTTCAAGTATGGCCTACCTACCACATGACCACCAATCAAGGACAGATGTAAGCAAGTGCGCATACATATTTAGGGGCAGCCTGACACACTTAAAGGGAAAGCATTATCCATCCCTTAAATGGATGAGCTCACAGATGATTGGCAGGTGATCACTTTAAATGACAGGGAGTTCCTCCTGTGGGAGCTTGGCTGATTAGCTTCCATGAACCCCCGGCCGTGGAAGGCTGTGTGCATCAACCTGGATTCGAACTCACTAGCTCAAGATTGATAGTCACACACCTTGTCGAAGCTCCAATAGGTAGCCACAGGAAAGGGTACTTATCTTTACATTTAAATCTTTATTTACAGAATGCATGTATAATAATGTTAAATGTAGTGGTGCTTGTTGTACTACAGTCCTCAACCACACACAACTGTAAAGTGCTTAAGTCAAGGGGAGAATGCGTGTAAAAGAAATTTACATAAAACATGCCCTGAGTTTGACTATACTCCATTCGAAGCACATAACTGCCTTCATGGCACCGAAGTCACCAACTTAAATCAGGGAAAGAAACCATGTTATGTAGTTATATGGTAAGCATCTGAGCATGCTGTGATTGCTCATTATGAAAGTTTTACTCATCGCTTGCCATCATTACTCCTATTAGGGTTGTGGGGAGGCTGGAGCCTATTTCAGCTGACACTGGGTGAAGGCGGGGTACACTCTGAACAAGCTGTTCAGATCAGGCCAAATCATCGCAGGGCCAACACACACAAAACCAATCACACTCACATTCACACCCAGGGGCAATTTGGAGCATGCAATTAGTCTAATGTGCATATCTTTGGACTGTGGGAGGAACCCGGAGTACCCAGAGGAAACCCACATAAGCAGAGAAAGAACATGAACATTTCACACAGAAACGCCCAAGCCCGGAACTCGAACCCAGGACCTTCTTGCTGTGAGGCGGAGCAGCCTGTTATGAGAGTATATTTCTGATTTGTGGATGTTATAGAAAACTCTTATTAATACATTTAAAATACATAACTTTTGCATTCTTGGTTATTTCATCTATTTTAGTGACCTGAATTGCTTTCTAAAGATATTTATGTGTTCACTGCAAATGCTGCAGTACTCATGCTCGTTAAAATATCTCCCTTCCTGGCTATTATCATTAACATTGTATCTCGGCTACATTTTGGATAATGACCGCATCCCTCATTTCAACCTCAAACACAGTAACACAGCAGTACCCAATTTAGTTGAAAGAAAATGTATGCTCAAACTGATGCATGCATGTTCATAAAACATGAGCAATTTTCTACACTGGGTAACACAGAAAGAGAGGGAACTAAATTGAGGGATCATCCTGATATATCAGCTGTAGAGTGTGAGAACCCCTTCCTCTGGTGTAACGTTGATCGGATTTAAACACAGAATGTTTGATTATTGCTCACGGCAGAGATGAATGTGAAGGGCAGTGATAAAAAGCAAAACTGGCAGACGACAACTCTGCACTGAATATGTGGCTGGAAATGGCAAGACAGGCCTTGGCAAAACTGCCTGATTTTTTGTTCACAATGGGTTGTCTGTATGTCGCTGATATTTCAGGCTTCCGGAATGCCTGTTATTCTTTAAGCCACAGGTTTGCCTTTGTGCTCAGCTCTTCAAGCTATGTGACACAATTACATTTGAAGACTCACTCCTATAACAGAAGGTATATATATATATATATATAAACAGGATGCAATGATGCAGCGCTGAGCATCTCCATGAAATTCATCATTGGGTTGCACTGGACAGTACAAATCTGATGTGATCCAAGATTTGGTTCCAATATTGTTCCTGGTGCTGATACTCGGTGGAGGATCAGTGCATCCCTCAGCAGGAATGCAAGGAGGTATGAGGACAGGATATACTCCCTGATTTCTCATAAAAGTTTCATTTTTTGTAGTACATTTTTCCTGACTGAACATTAAGTCACATACTAACATAGTTATGATGCTATAAATATTAGTGACACAAAGTGAAAAAGACATAATCTATAATCAGTCTGCAATAAACTATAGAATATAGTTCAATAATGGATACATTCGCCGAACTGCTTAATCTTTTAAGGTCATGGGGAGGCGGGAGCCAATCTAAGCCGACACTGGGTACACCTTTAACAGCTCACCAGACCATCACAGGGCAATACAGACACTACTATTCACATTCACATTCATACTCACGCCTAGGTGCATTTTGAGACATGTCATTGAACAGTGGGAGGAAATGGGAGTACCCAGAGGAAACCCACGCAAGTACAGGGAGAACATGCAAACTCCACACAGAAACACCCTCGCTGAGCCCAGGACTTGAAGCCAGGACCTTCTTGCTGTGAGGTGGATGCACTATCACTATGCCACCATATTTTTTATTTATAGAAATATAGATTTTATTTATAGAAATGTTACTTTATGGTATAAAATCTTCATCTCAAATTTATTTTTAAAGGAACACATCTTTATTAAATGTGGCAGCATTCATAGGCAATGCTGTTTTGCTGCTGACACCAACTACTTTATTGGATTATTTTCCTGCTGCAAATGCATCATAAAAAAAACCCCAGAGTCAACAGAATAGAAAAAATGCAGATAATGACCCATTTCAGGCTTTAAGTTTATTTATTTTCACAATTTCAAAAAAAAAAATAATAATATTAAAAAAAAAAAAGCCAAAGCATCACACCACCAACATCATGCCTGAACTACCACAGAATATGATTTCATTAAAAAAAAAAAAAAAACAGCAGACCATGACAAATGACAGGAAATGGAAGACATTCAATTGTCTCTTTATCAGCACTGCTGTATAATAAGATCATGCTTTTCTGTCCTGGGTATGCACTGCACCAATAATCCCAAGAGATTCAAATGGCAAAATGAACTGATAGATGTGATCACAAATGAATGTTTGAGGGAAAGAAATGCAATAACAAATCCACAGAGAGGGGTTATAGCCACTGTCAGGTTTTGTTATCCCATTCAATAAGAGGCATTATTATTTTAGAATTACAGTTATTTGCATGGTGGTGTAGTGGATAGCATGTCCGCCTCACAGCCAGAAGGTCCTGGGTTTGAGTTCCGGGCTCGGCGAGGGTTTGTGTGGGTTTCCTCCATACACATTAAGCTAACTGGCTGTTGCAAATTGCCCCTAGGTGTGGATGTGAGTGTGAATTGTTGTGTGTGTTGGCCCTGCAATGGTCTGGCGAGCTGTTCAAGGTGTACCTTGCCTTCACCCAGTGTCAGTTGAGATAGGCTTCAGCCTTACCGCGACACTAGTAGGATTAAGCAGTTCAGCAAATTAATAAGTGAGAGTGAGTTATTTGGTGGGATCCATTTATTTTCTAACTGCTTAATCCTAATTAGGGTAGGCGGGTGTCTATGTCAGCTGACTCTTGGCAAAGGCGGGGTACATCCCGAACAGGTCGCCAGACCATTGCAGGGCTAACACACATGCAACCACTCACACTCACACCTAGGGGCGATTTGGAACAGCCAGTTAGCCTACTGTGCATGTTTTTGAACTGTGGGAGGAAACCGGAGTACCCAGAGGAAACCCACGCAAGCACAGGGAGAACATGCACACTCCACACAGAAAAGCCCCGAGCCAGGGAACTGAACCCATGACCTTCTTGCTGTGAGGCGACCGTATTTGCAATGATTTTAAGAAGAAACATTGTCAGATAAGCAGCATTACTGAAATCCAGATAAAGATTTACATTCCTCAAGGGCGAGTGGTGATGGTGGCAATCTGAGTCGACATTAGGATGAAATGTTGAGTCTCAGAATGGAAGCCATGCTCTTCTAAGTGACACCAGACAGTGTGAATATTTACTGATACTCACTCATTTAGTTTGGTACATGAAACGAGAGACGTCCCAAGTGTGATGGATAGCAGCTCATGTAAAAGACCAGACATGCACTTAAAATTCCTGACTAATGTCTGGATATCTATATCCTGCAACACATTGTTTTCAAAGCTTTGTTTAGACATTAATACACAGTTTAGCAACCATTACCTACAGTCCATTAAATTGCCACAGCATGCTTTCAGAACATTATACTCTTATGAGTCTCTGATTTATTTACATGCACATAAATAACTATCCAGAAAAATCTGCACTTGGCGAGATTACACAATATCCAACCTCCTGTTTGTAAGGCCAGTGATGTAGTGGTTAGGGTGTTGGGCCTCATGATCGAGAAGTTGTGGGTTCGCGACCCCCACCAAGGTCTTAACCACAAGTGTGCATCTGTCCACCCAGCAGTATAAATGGGTATCAGTAAAAATACTGGGAAGGTAACCTGCGATGGACTAGCATCCCATCCAGGAGGAGTTCAACTCCTTGTTGCTTCACGCTAAGGATAAGCTCCGACTCTGATTAGCCAGTAGGCTCGGGTGTAAAGGCCCACCAAACTTTACCTACCTTACCTTACCAACCTCCTGTTTCCTGCTATACAGCTAACTATAACCCTGTTGAGTTTTGATTTTGTGTATACAGAATATATATATGTATATATAAAGAAGAAACAATTCAATGCAGACAAAGTTCCCCATCCCAAGCTTTGTGATTTTTTTATCTCCTCTACCCTGCCACCTCCACTCAGAAATTATCTTACCTCACCAGGCCTGAGGAGTAACAGGGACACAGCACACACGAGTGTTGTTCAGCAGTTCTAAAGTTTATTTTGCAATTTTCATGGGCTTATACACATACACCGTCATTGGGGTTAGGCAACACAGGATTGGTCAATACAAAGAAAGAATCACATGCACTCACTCACTCACTCACTCACTCACTCACTCACTCACTCACTCACTCACTCACTCACTCACTCATTTGCCGAACTGTTTAGCTGTTCTGCTCCCCAGCACTGGAACTCATTACGAACTGAATATTGACTCCATTTCACTCTTCAAAGCCAAACTCAAAACTTACCTGTTCACAAGTGCATATTTCACCTACATTTTATTATGCTGTTATATTTCACTCTGTGGCTCTGTCTTTGTGTGCTGTGAAAGGTGCCTATGAATAAATGCATTATTATTTTTTTTTTATTATAATAATAATAATAATAATAATAATAATAATAAGCGGCACGGTGACGTAGTGGTTAGCACGTCCGTCTCACAGCAAGAAGGCCTGGGTTCGATTCCCAGCTTGGGCGTTTCTGTGTGGAGTTTGCATGTTCTCCCTGTGCTTGCGTGGGTTTCCTCTGGGTACTCCGGTTTCCTCC
>JBCNYH010000022.1:4961427-4971427 GCA_039654325.1 Tandanus tandanus | reverse complement strand
GTAACACTCTTCTCTTATTCACATGTATAACAGAGATGCTCTACTTATCAAGGCACCTGCTGATCAGCCATTTGAATATGCCTGAGTTATAGAAGACTATTTTTGCTCAGTGAGGTCCAGAGCATGATCCAAATGGGGCGTTGCAAAGTAATTTACAGCTGGTTATTGTTGCTGAACTCCTGGAAGTCCATCCGGTGCTCCGAAAATAATGTGGACGTGATGTATTACTGAGCTACCCTCAGAAAACGAGTTCTTTCCATCTTGTATGAATCATTAATCTTGATCTGAAACACTGGGTTAATAGAAACGCCTTTTAAAATGTGTGTGTTTGTGTGTGTGTGTGTAAAAAAGTTTATGGACACTTGACCACAACACTCGTATGTGTTTCTTGATGGTTGGACTCCAGGTTTCATTCCTCTTTTCTGTTATTATAAATTTCTCTCTTCTGGGAAGGCTCTCCACTAGATTTTGGAGCGTGACCGTAGGGATTTGTGATCATTCATCCATAAGAGCGTTATTAAGGTCAGGTACTGGTGTCAGGCGGGGACACCTGGGGCAGTTGGTATTCTAGTTCATCCTCAACACGTTCAGTGGGGTTGAGGTCAGATCTCTGTGCAAGTGACTCACGTTCTCCAATCTTGGGAAGAAATGTCTTCATGGAGCTTAATGTGTACGCAGGGGGGGACGGTCATGCTAGGACAGGCTTGAGCATCTTAGTTCTAGTGAAGGGTAATTGTAACCCAACAGCAGACGAGGACATTTTGCACAGTTGTGTGCTTTCAACCTTGTGGCACCAACTTTGGTATGAAGCTACATATGGGTCTAATGGTCAAGTATCTTTAAATGTGTCCTAAAAGAAAAACATCCTTTTTACTGATCACATACTTTATCTGAATTGCTGTGAGTTGTTTTTACAGTTCTGCTATAGTAATTTACAGGCTGATGTGTGAGGGGTGTCAGACTAAATTGGCAGGAAATGTGTATGCATACGTCATACGCTAACTCAGATATGTTAAGTGTCATTGTGCTCTGACTTCAGGCATAAAACAAGTCTGACTTCTACAAATAGCCAGAAAGAGAGCATAAGAGAGAGAGAGAGAGAGAGAGAGAGAGAGAGAGAGAGAGAGAGAGAGAGCACAAGACGGGCATAGAGCAAGAGAGAGCAATAGAAAGAGAGAAACAGAGAGAAAAAAAGAGAGAGAGCAAGAGAAACAGAGAAAGAGAGAGAGCAAGATGGTGATGGATCTAGAAAGAGAGACAGAGAGAGAGAGAGAGAGAGAGAGAGAGAGAGAAAGAGAGAGAGAGCAAGATGGTCATAGAGCAAGAGAGAGCAAGAGAGAGAGAAAGAGAAACAGAGAGAGAGAGAGAGAGAGAGAAAGAGAGAGCAAGAGAAACATAAATAGAGAGAGAGAGAGCATGATGGGGATAGAGAGAGAGAAAGCAAGATCGTGATGGATCGAGAGAGAGAAAGAGAGAGAGAAAGTGAGAGAGAGAGAGAGAGAGAGCAAGATGGTCATAGAGCAAGAGAGAGCAGGAGAGAGAAACAGAGAGAGAGAAAGAGAGAGAGAATTAGAAACAGAGAGAGAGTGTGTGAGAGAGAGAGAAAGAGAGAGCATGATGGGGATAGAGTGAGAGAGAGAAAGAGACAGAGAGAGAGAGAGAGAAAGAACAAAATGGGGAAAGAGCGAGAGAGAGAGAGAGAGAGAGACCATGAAGCAAACAAAAGTAAGAAGGAAAAAAACCATGATACTCTATAAGAGGATGATTTATTATTATTTTTTCATTCTAAAATTGTATTCCTTTTTTCTGTTTTTTTTTTTGGACATTAGTAAATAATAGATCACAGTCAAGCCTTTGTGAAGTTTGCATCATAACCTTATAAGAAGTTCATGAGCTAGAGAACTCATTTTAGATGGTTGTGCCTGGGCATTGGCGAGGTTCTTCATCCATTTATATTTCAAGTTTAAAACTTAATTCAAGTCATATGTGAAATAAGGGTCTAACAATATTTAGGTACATAGATACGTTTTGTATGTATTATGGGTATTATCATTTCTGCACAGTTGATGTAATACTATAAAATAAATTGCTCCAATTTTATATCAGCAATTTATTAATTTATTAGTTACTGATAATAAAATAACTATTTCTTCTTCCAGCAGTGTCTTATATAGCTGGAATGACTTCATGGTAGAAAGAAATAGATCATTTTTTGCCTTCCTGAGCTCAACCAGCATTATACAGTAAGTGTTCCAGACCCTTCCATTAGAAGCTACCTTAAAAACCAGAAGAGCTTTTATTCATAAAGCTTGGCCGTATTGAAAACTGCTGTGGCTGGAGTACCGGATCAATTCATCTGCATATTCTATTAATTTTTTTATTTTTTTCAACCAGGTACCTTCATTTCCATACTTCTACTCCCTCATATTATTAACAGATTGCCTCCAAAATCTGCCTGAATGGCCACGGTAGTCTCAGCCATAGTTCTTACATATCAACTGGCTATGTGTGACCTTAGTGTAACATCAATGAGCCAGTGGATGTAGCTATTGCATGCATGCAGTATCCTTCTGTGTAGACAACATTATTCCTACTAAAAAGGTTACAGTTTTCCCTAGCAGTAGATCATGGGTGAATTTTTTTTCACTGGCTCTGAAGCTGAATAAAGGGATGTAAACAGAGTGATCAAGTGTGTCATAAAACCCTCCAAGCTGAAATACAAAAACAAAGTGGATCAAACATTTGCATGGGTGCACCTCCACACAATCTGGCTGGGTTTCAAAAATATGGCAGCACTGACCACTGTTTCCATCCTTGTCTAGAATGACTTAGATTTTATACAAGTGAGCAGTTGAGGGTTAAGGGCCTTGCACAACGGCCCAACAATAGCAGCTTGGTGGTACTGGGGCTTGAACCCCTGACCTTCAGATCAGTAACCCAAAGCCTTAGCCACTAAGCTGCCACTGCATGTCCAACAGCCCATTCAGGTTGCAGGCAACATTTGAATCATCATCTCACTCATTTGCCAACTGCTTAATCCTACTAGGGTTGCGGGGAGGCTGAGCCCATCTCAGCCGGCACTGGCTGAAGGCACGGTACACCCGAAACAGCTCGCCAGAGTGTTGCAAAAGACATTCAACCATTCACGCAATTTGGAGCATCCATTTAGCCTAATCTGCATGTCATTGGACTTTTGGAGAAAACCAGAGTACCCGGAAGAAACCCACACAAGCACGGGCAGAACATGCAAACTCCACACAGGGCCAAAGCCCGGGACTTTAACCCAGGACCTTTTTGCTGTGAAGCGGACATGCTAACCACCATGCCACTATGCCGGCCATAACAGCATACAGTTATCTTTGCAATCAAACCTGGTGACTCCGGCCTCATCATTAACACAAAGGAGGTGGTAAGAGCCCTCAAAAAGACAAAAGTAAACACAGCTCCTGGGCCTAAGAACATCAGTGGGTGGACCCACAGGCACTGTGCTGAGCAGCTAGGGGGTGTATTCCAGCGTCTGTTCCAGAGCTCCAGGCTTCTGGCAGCCTGCGGAAACACTCTACATTTCTTTTTCTTTTTTTATTTAATTAAATTTTTCAAGCTGCTTAATCCTTTTAAAACACTCCACTAAACCACTTGTCAGTCCAACGCAAGGCCAACACACACAAGCCCTCAAACTCACATCCACACCTATGGGCAAGTTAGCTTAATTTGCATGTCTTTGGACTATGGAAGGAAACCAGAGCACCTGAAGGAAACCCTTGCAAGCACGGGGAGAACATTCTTACTTTGAGGCAAACGTGCAAACCACTAAGCCACCTTGCTCTCCGAACACTTCACATTAATTCCTTTTTCAAAGAGGGTCACCAAAATGTCCTGAATGACCTCAGACCTGTGGTTCTCATCTCTTTGGTGATGAAGGAGATGGAGAGGACCATTAAGAAATCACACAACTGAAGAAACTGAATTCCTGATAGATTTACCTCAGCTTGCACACCAGGCTGGAAGAGGGGTTGTAGATGCAAACATTGTCATACTGGACACCATCCACAACGATCTGGAAATCCTCAACACCAAAGACAGACTCTTGTTGCCAGGCCTCTCCTCAGCATTAAACACTATGCAACCACATATTCTAGCTGAGAGTCTTATCACCTGCTTTCACCTTGATGGTGACTTCGCCCTGTGGATTACAGACTTTCTATCCAACAGGTCAAAGAAAGCACTGGTTAATAACATGTTCTCTGAAATCCCTCCCAGCTTAACTGGCACCCCACAAGGCTGCGTCCTCTTCACCCTCTGTTCATCCTTTACACTGATGACTGTAGGTCTACCCAATCAAATTGCCACACGGTGAAATTCACTGATGACACAGTCGTCCTGTCTCTTCCTTCTGGTCCCATACAGTGTCACGGTTCAGCTCTGCTGGAACTTGGAGGGTGGTGTGAAAGCTCCTGTCTTGAACTCAAAGTCACATAAACCAAGGAGACAACAGTGACCTTCTCCAACAAGCTGACGCAGTTACCTTGACCATCCATGGGAAGTCTGTGGAGATTGTTAAGGAATACAAATACCTGGACACAATATTTGAAACCTGCTGACGTTTTCCTTCAACACACAGGACATTCTCTTTCTTCTCAGGAAGTCGGGGTCATTTGAGGTCATCAAGAACTTTGTTACACCATTCTATTTCTACTTCACTCAAAGTGTCATGACATTCTACTTCACCTGCTGGTTTCTTTCTACCAGCCTGCAAACAGGAACAATCTGCTGGACACTGTCAAAGTTTGCTTAAAAATGATTGGTCACCCTGTTAGAGCTCTCGCAGTCCTCATATATCATGTTCTCCGTGTTTGAATGGCTTCCTTCAGGATGTAGGGTTTGCTGCCCAAGATGGAGAGCACAGAGAAGGACAATGTTTGCTCCCAGGGTTGTCCAGCTTCTCAACTCCCATCATGTCTGACTCCCATACTGCTACAGTAAAGCACAATAATGGGACCTTTTTCTTTAAAGCACTTTTGAACAGACAGTAATAATGTTTGCCTAATAGCAACACACCTTGTCTTTTTATTTTATTATTATTATTATTATTATTATTATTATTATTTGCCATAGGTGAATGGTTAGTGTGCTACACTATGTGTCTTTTTAAATTGCCTCTTGGCAAAAAATAAAGTGATTTGAATGAAATCTTTCCACTTGTTAAGCTGTGATGTAACGATGAGCTTTCCGGGGTCAAGGCTCACCTTTAAAATTTGCAGCATTGCTGTGTCTCTCATTGTTTAAATAGATCACTCACTCCCACGCACTAATTTACTGAACCGCTTAATTCTATTATTGCAGGGAGGCTGGAGTCTATTTCAGCCAACACTTGGCGAAACCCGGGTACACCCTGAACAGCTCGGCATACCATTGCAGGGCCAATATGCACACATAACCTTTCACGCTCACACCTAGGGGCAATTTGAAACACCAATAAGCCTAATGTTCATGCCTTTGGACTGTGGGAGGAAACCAGAATACTCAGAGAAAACCCACACATGCATGAGGAGAACATGCAAACTCCACACAGAAGCGCCTGAGGCAGGTACTCGAACCCAGGACCCTCTTGCTGTGAAGCTGACGTGCTAACCACTACGCCACCATGTCACCTTGAAGATGGGCCTACTATGGACCTACACTACATGAGTTCTTTACTAAATAATGATTAAATATTTAGCTAAATTAAATCTCGTACAGCCTGAAGGAGTCAAGTTGTTATGAGTCATCCTATACCTTACATGTTACTATTTTAGCTCTGTAATAATCTCTGACCAGCCAATCAATTCACAGGAGACTATCCAGATACGCATGTTAGCCAAGGTGGCATTTCTTCCTGGCTGCACACACTTACTCAGCGAAATAGATCATATAGTTTTATAGGACAGTCAGCTCTGCATTCATACTGTTGACTTGTTTCCCTGGCCCATGTCATTTCTCAATGGCTCTTTTATCGGTTATTATTAGGTTAGTGACTGGAACGACACTGGGGGAACTCAGTGCTGTGTCTTACCTCTAGTGTATCTAAACTGAGACCGTAGAGTTCAGTTTATTTCAGATATTTTGTTTTAATAGAGTATCTGCACATTTTACACCCAACTGGATCCAAATGCATGTGTACAATGAAGTTTTTAATTTTAATATTTTTAATATTTTTTCTGTTATTAAATGCATTAAAAATAATAATAATAATAATAATGCATACATTCATTTTCTTAGCCTAATCGTAATTAGGGTTGCTGGGAGGCTGGCGCCCATCTCAGCCAACTCTGGGAAAGGGCGGGGTACACACTGGACAGCTCGCCAGGCCATCACAGGACCAACAGTCACACAAACATTCACACTCACAGCTAGGGGTGATTTGGAACAGCCAATTAGCCTACTGTGCATGCTTTTGGACTGTGGGAGGAAACCGGAGTACCCGGAGGAAACCCACGCAAGCACAGGGAGAACATGCAAACTCCACACGGAAACGCCCCATACCGGGAATCGAACCCAGAACAAATCAAACCCAGACCTTCTTGCTGTGAAGCAGACGTGCTAACCACTACGTCACTGTGCCGCCCAATGAGAATAATAATAATAATAACAATCAATAATTAATAATCATCATCACCATCATCATCATCATCATTATGATGCATTTGCCAAAAAGCAGCACAGTTTTTTTCTTTGCATGTCCCAGCTTATAAAGAAGTTTGGGTCAGAGTGATTGATGGCAGAGTAACTGATGACACATCCGTGGAGCAGATAGGGTTAAGAGTCTTACTCAAGGGCCCAACAATGGCAGCTTGATGGTACATGGGCTTGAATCCCTAAGCTTCTGAACTGTAACCCAGAGCCTTAATCACTAAACCATCCACTTTCCGAGAAAGCAAACTGCCTGCTTTCTGCTTGCTTTTGATCCTGGGTCCTTTCACATGAAGGCGACCATGATAACCTGATTTTCGCAAAGTCGTTGAATGAATGAAATTGTGTGGAAATCATTTATTAAAAATAGATCTAGTGAAATTAATTTAAAAGTTGTAAGTATAGAACAATTTATGCACAGGTTCTGGTGTATTACTATTCATTTAGTGTGCATGCTTCCCTTTCAAACTTAACTTTTCCTTTAACCTCTCCTGCCATTCCAACAGGGCCACACTATGTTGGCCATATTGAAAGTTCAGTCACACACACAGAAGGATTTATGATAAATTTATGCACATAAAAAAAAAAATACCTAAAATATGCAATTCCAGGCATAACAGCTATTCAGAGCAGGAACTGCATATATGTGATGGAGTTGGAGGCATGTATGTAATATGTAAGAATCCGACCTTGGACTTAGGCCAAGCTATCTTTCATGAAAGCATCTAAAATGATTAAAATGAGGCAGTATTTAGTCCCTTGCCACTATCTGACAAATCTATCTGTTTAATTCAGTATAACCACACATTACATATAATACTGAAATATATGATTCGAATCATTAACATACTATATGAAAAAAATATGACATGCTATTTGAGGACGATATGAAAAACATCAATATAACACTATTTCTTTATAATTGGTAATAAACCTATTTATTAAAAAATTAATGGAAACTGCTCCTGGGCCTCTGGGTTAGCCCTGACCTGTCTGCGTAAGTTTCATCCGGGTACTCTGGTTTCCTCCCAGAGTTCAAAGACATGCACTTTAGGTTAATTGGCTGTTCCGAATTGCCCCTAGGTGTGAGGGCGAATGGTTTTAAATGTGCTGGCCTTGTGATGGACTGGTGAGCTGTTCAGGGTGTACCCCGCCGTCACCCAGAGTTAGTTACTAAACCCTAGAAGTTATTGGCACTAAACCCTAGTAGAAAAAATGTTGGCAACTGAATAATGCAGTGAATGCGTGGGTTTCTGCCTGACTTTTAAAACATACTGGTGTGTTATTCTTCTTCTTCTTCTTCTTATTATTATTATTATTCTCTGCAAACAGCAAAATATTTTCAGTTTAGTCTGCATTTTCGTTCCCCAATTTCCCCTGGCTTAGAGCAAAGTCATTCATTTATTTTTGAGAAGAAAAATCTCTCTAGGCATCTCTCTCATCTCTAACGGCTGTATATGTATCGAGGTTTATCACTCTGCATCGAGCCTTGGACAGTCTGGAATGGCCAAATGTCTTTGGACTGTGGGAAGAAAACCCGTGGAAGCACAGGAAACCATACAAACTCGATAGAGAAATGCCCCACCAATCACAGGACTCAAACCCATGACCCTCTTGCTGTGAGGTGAGAGTGATAACCACTATGCCCCCTTAAGTAAAATACATGTATTTAAAGATAGTCATGTCACAGTACCGGTATTGGTCATCCTTACAACACAATTTGTGTGTACGTAATACATTTAAGTGATACAGATGCTTATTTTAACATAAATGACCACAAAAAAGCACAAAACGGTAATTTTATCCCGTGGATTAATGGCGGGGGCTGAACCTATGGTTAGCAGTAGTTTTTATTTTATTTATTTATTTTTTTTGTGAACTTGTTTGGCGGGGTTGTCCAGCGCAAGTAAACATGCAGATCTATTCAGCGAGTGACATTTTATGTGATGACATGTGATGTTAAGCAACTATGGAACCAGAAAGGGAGGAATCAACCTATTTAAACCAGAAAGGGAGGAGTCTTGTACAGACAGTGAGACGTCACATTCTAGCGACTCTGAGGATGAAAATGCTGCCAGGGATGAGCGTGACGGTAAATCCAAAATGTCTTATGCACCCAAATCGGCTTTTCCTGTCGTCAGTTGGTTTGCGAACATAAAGAAATGTTTTCTGTGATCTCTGTGCTTGTTGTTTGTGCAGCTCAGCACTGGCCGATAATGTGTTATGATGCACGGGGTCAGTGATGTAGCCCAGCCAATCCAATGAGTTTGTGTCACTACCAGGCTGGAACAGCCAATCAGAAAGGCAACATGTCTCTGAGCATGCCTTGTGTTGTAGCACTCGCACATACTTTAAAAACGGGCAAAAACTGATGTTGCTGGAAAGCATTGCTGATGTTATATGTGATCGTTTTAAAGAGCTAGTAACACTAATTCACCACAGGAACCCTTTAAGAAAGGCCTAGTACCTTTGGTGGCATGAAACACACTCAGGTGATTTGCATCATCCAAAAGGAACTCCCAACAAAAGTCAAGTATGACTTTATAGTCACTAATAATACCAACTCTTTGTATGAGCTATAGCTTCTGCCATGAATTTACTGTCAAGCACATTTTTGACATCTTTTTGCTGCTGATTCCTTCTTCTATTCCTAAAACAATAAATGTTTTTAAAAACATGAGATACAACACACATAACACCACACATAGCTGATTTCTATTCTTAGGATCACAGAAACTCTGAACTGGAAGCCTGTTCATGATGTACCCTCCTCTCTGACCCTGACAGGTAAGCAGTATAAATAATGTATTGATGGATGAATTCACAGAAACCAACAAACTAGACGGTTCAGTCGAGATGCAGGACCACACACTTGGAGTTTATACTGAATAATTTCAGAGTAGCAAATCTTGAGATCCCATAGAAACTGGCTTTGAAAGGTTCGGAGTTTGAAGTGAAGACAGAAAAAATGGCAGAGTGCTCTGAAAATTAAAGATGAGGTCTAGCATGCTCTGTCTTTATTGGAAACAAGCCGGCATGCTAAATAAATAAATTATTTAAAAAAACAAACACACACACACACACACACACACACACACACACACACAAAAAAAAAATAAAAATAAAAAACGCTATATGTGCACCCACTTCTATATTTTTACGGTGTGAGCTGGAAATGATCTTGCACAATCTACTGCATCAAGAGGGAGGGAACCGTGAAATCTGCGTTCATTAGATATGAACTTATTTTTATACTTTCTTTAACCTTCCACTGATATGAAGATGCTAAACATGCAGCATACTGGACACAGCTGTTTCTTATATATATATA
>JBCNYH010000022.1:4929603-4939740 GCA_039654325.1 Tandanus tandanus | reverse complement strand
CCGCTGATAGTGGGGCTTGAACCCCCAACCTTGGGATCAGTAATCCAGCACCCTACCACCAGGCCACCACTGCCCCGCATAACAACATCTTCTTATTATTAAAAATAAGCATGAGTCTCATGTATAAGGTAGTCAAGTAATAGAAATGTAATTGCAACCTAAAGTTTCTTTGAGTAGATATAACACAATCATTCATGTGTGTATTGCACCTTGCTAAAAAGTTCATAGGCTGACTAAGAAGGAGTAAAGCAAGAGCAATGAAACTTTTATACCAAGGGATCCAAGCACTGCAAACCAATGAAAGAAGTGTGTGGACCACAGGGTAGACTATGTTGAAAAATTAACCACATTTGTTCAGATTCGACCATTGCATCATGGTCAGCCTATGGACTTTTCAGTCTGTTCTCGTAGTGAATTGGTAGAGGCAGTGCAGGGCAGGATTGAGATGAGATTGGGCAGAGCTAGTAGGTTTAAATAAGTTCTATATGTTCTGAATTGTCTAGTTTGCCTGGAATCCTCCACTAATCCTTGTGGTGCATAAGCAAGTACGTTAACAATTATGACCATGTTGTAGACAGCTGTTACTTCTTTTGTATGAGCCTAAGCAATATCTGCCAAGCCATGTTATTGTAGAAGAGTTTGGATTAAGCAAGTTGATAGGGCATCATCTGGTGGGCATAGAGTTGGACACTCATGCAGGATGTGTTGTTCAGTCTGTTTCAAAGCTTTGCAGGTGCAGGTTGCAGAGAGGCAGAGACTCCAGTTGTTTCAATGAATCTGACCACAGCTGTCTGTAGATGGTTTACTGTAACCCATTCTCTGCAGGGCAGATTTGCTTCAGGTGGACATCTCATGTCTGGTGAAACTTTTTTTAATTGATCGGGATAGGGTGTTTGCTGCCAGTTGGCTCTCCAGGCCTGGATGATGTCAAAATTTGAGCACCTATATTAGCTAAATGACGGGGAAATGGGCAATGAGTTGGTTGTTGCCGGCCAAGTTGTTGGGCCTCCGCTATGACGTCATGCAGACCTCCACACTGTGGGACCTGGTAACTGCCCAGATTGAGTTTAGCAGGTGAACGACAATGACTTAAGATACAACAGCTGTCCACATGAACACATAAATTAAAAAAAAAAGGTTCTCGAGTGGCACATCCTATAGATAGCAGGTTCAAATCCAGACTGATGCCGAGCCATCCATGGTCAGAAGTCCATTAAGACTAGTCGTCTGAGTTCTCACAGGAGGAAAGGATGGCATACTCTTGCTTCCCTGTCACTTACAGTGATCACCAATGATCATAGGGACAGATAGCACTTTCCCTCCGAGTATTACATCACGCGTCACGGATGGGGCTCGTGCTTGATTGCTTGCACGCCTTCCTGGTTGGTAGTGGTCGTATGTGATGATGCTCATTGGGTTGGAATGGGCTTTGTCAAAATTAGGAGCATAGAAAAAATAATCTGCCCTTTGTTATTCACTGTGGGTGCTAAGCTATTTTAATTGCAATAAATTTGCCTCATACATAGTGCATTTAGAAACACCCTCAAATTGCAAATTCAAAGCAAACACTAGACGTGCTCTCATTTGAAGCATGTAATCCCTTTTTAGATTCTATTTGTCAATCAACATGTGCATCTCTTAAGGGTGTTATCAAGTTTACATGGTATTTCACCTTAGTTATACAGGGCATGGTTTGTTTAACACATTATTTGAGTGCACACAATATAAAGAGGACAGCCAGAGCAGTTTCTTTTGAAACTATAGAGTTCGCTTTGCTGAATATCAGTAATAAGGTCATTACCTTGCTGCCGTGACCCCTTATGGGCAGACTGTAGAAGGCCCATACTATGTCACTCTCATCCTCTGGCTCCTCAGGCAGTCCTCCACTTGTGTTTAGTAAAATAAGCAACATTTATTTTTTCGCCATAAATCTAAATATAAATGTATTTTCATTTTGAGCCTCTAAGAAGGTTTCCTTCTGAACTGGCACAGGCTCTACCAAAACCAACTCAAGTTCTTGTAATTTGTCATGACAGAGCACCCTACTGGATAGACAGAGCACTCATTAGTAGTATTGATACTGCTCTGAATTAAGAATTAGTCATGTTGATGATTTTAACTGACGATGAGTATCAGAAAGGTACTTAACAATTATTCACTAAAGGCGAGGTGGATGCCACTGAATAGTGCCTGAGTGTAATGTATCAGACACACTGCTGTGTCAGCCATAACAGTGACAGTGGCAAAAAAATACATAGCTGCAAATTTGGTTAAATGGACCCAAAATCAGTTTGAGAGCCAAATGGGGGTGAGATCTGAAACAGCTTCAAAGAAACAAGGTTGTGGGTTTGAAACTCTTAGAAACATGGGGCCTTTGTCTGAGCTGTGACCGGTTGGGGGGATATATGAGGCATACACTCACGTTCACCAGCCAATCATGATCGTCTGTGAGCTCATTTGCACAGAGAGGCAGATAGCTCTTTTCCTTCAAGTGTGTTTAACCAGACACTTGCAATGTCATTCTGACAAGGACACAGGGACGCTGGACTCCATCACAGCCGACTCTAGGCAAAAACAAAAGTGGGGTACACCCTGAACAGCTCGTCAGACCATCACAGTGCTACTTTCCCTCTTATTTGGGTTTACATGGTGGTTTACTCCACCCTATTGTTATGTCTGTAGGATAATTTCCTCACTACATTTTCCATTAAAGAAATTATCTCATTAATGTCCAGAGGAAAATGTTGCCTTGCAAATGACCCAACTTACAATCAGCAGAGTAGCTCATGCGTTGCAAACTGTCTTTTACAGCACACAATTAGACATCTGTACATCCACTGAGGCTTTCGGTATCTTAATTGGTCCCAGCCTGAGGGGTTCTCTCTGATATCAGACAGACGAGTAAGCTCAAATCTCAGACAATCTGGACATGTTTCAAGTCCCATAAAATAAAATAATCCACAGAAATACCATCAGCCAAGATGTAGGTTAAGACACAATTATCTTCTGGTGTAGGTGTAACAATAAGCAAATTTGTTTTATTAACAATATATATTTTTTTAACCCAAATTAGGGTTGCGGTTAGGCTGGCGCCCCTCTCAGCCGACTGACGCTGAAAGACACTGTCGGCTATGCAGCAGCAGAGACATGGCCGGCCTTTGATAACCCAGTTAGCTGCACTGGGGGGACAGCAGTGACATCCCATTAATAGTCGGGCTTGAGCCCCCGACCTTGGGATCAGTAATCCAGCACCCTACCACCGGGCCACCACTGCCCTATAATTTATATAAATTTATATAATTTTAAATATTTATATATTTTTCATAAATACATTTTTGCTTTATCCTTTTAAAGGCTGTGGGAAAACTGTAGCCCATCCCACCCTAGTACAGTTTGCAAAACTTCTAAGATGACAACTCCAAGCAGTAGTAGCACATCAGGATAGATCACAGGATTCAGAGAGCAGAAAGAGCAGGGTCAATGGTATCACAGAAGTAGCATGTATACCTCAAAAAAACAGAGAGAGAGAGAGAGAGAGAGAGAGAGAGAGAGAGAGAGAGAGAGAGAGAGAGACGAAATAAGAGAAAGAGAGAGAAAGACAGAAAGATCTGTCTGCTAATAAAGTGTGCAGGTGACTCTCTTGTTGTTGTTGAACGGACTACGCTGAAACCTGGGCGGTAATAATCATCTCACCAAGAACTTTGCTGCAAGATACAAGACTCTACTCACTGCAAGCTGTCTCCAATCTTCGCCTCTCATCTCCAACTCTCAGAAACAACGGGCCTACGACTGTCTCTCCTCCGACTAAGTTTTGCCTAACTTATTGTTAATTGCGACACTTCCTGGCTTGCTTATAATAAATTGCTAAACCAACTTCCTTTGCCTGACCTGGTTTGTTCCGAACACTTCTGGAACTCGCGCCAGTCACTCCGCTACATGGCCTTTGTATGCTATGTATGCTTTGTATGCTATACTGTACAGTTTGCAAAACAGATAACTACAAGTGAAAATTATCCTGCTGGTCAACAAGATCACATTTAGAGACATGTTGATTGATGTGTTGTACTTCTAAAAAGAATAAATGAAATCAAAATGAAAAAAAACGGTATTATTAAATGACAATGACTGTACATACTATCCGATTTGTTGATGCAATAAATCGTGTATGGACTGGGGTGTATATTAAGAGAAAAGATATACAGGAAATATTATAAGGGATAAAGGGTTTTCAAATTCCCACAAAGTACTCACTGTTCACAGAAAAGCTCTTGCTCATCACAGAAGTGAAACAAGACGGAGATGCCTTGTTCAGAAACGGGCATTTTGGAGAAAGTGCCCCTGCCAGAATTTAAAAAAAGTAACAGCGCTTGTGGGAATTAATAGAGCTCTGTTTTAAAGTGCCATTGTTTCTACAGACACACAGCCCCCCCCACCCCTTTTTTTTTGTTTAAATAGACTTTACCTTCGGCTTGTTCTGTACTAAAGTCCTGAGTCCTGAAGATTTCTCTGTACAGACCCCACGCTGGGTTAATAAGTAGTTTATATTTGCCATTTGAAACAAGATCCCGACATTAACACAAATTCTGATACACTAACATTCTTATCAACAAACAGTGAATCTTTAATTACATTGCACTAATTTAGTAGTACATACAGTATATAATACTTAAATGTAAAAAGTAATAATAAATAATACAATTGTACACCCTACAAATTGGCTCATTTAAAGCCGGAGTTTTTTTCCTGCCTACTGGCGAGGGTTTTAGATCCACTATGAGATGTATTAGTAGACAGTTATTACTGAAGCTGAAAGAATGATTCTTTTTCTATTTCATGATTTCACCTATTTACATTGATTAACACTTAGTATGATTTTCTTCAGTGTTTATTCTTACATGTAATGCATTACTCCACACCATTCCGTACATTGTATTATTATTATGTTTGTCATCAATGTGATCTCAGGAGGGCGGCAGGGTGGTGTAGTGGTTTGCACGTCCGCCTCGCAGCAAGAGGGTTTTGCGTTCGAGTCCCGGGCTCGGGGTGTTTCTGTGCGGAGTTTGCATGTTCTCCCCATGCCTGCATGCGTTTCCTCTGGGTACTCCGGCTTACTCCCAGAGTCCAAAGACATGCACATTAGTTTAATTGATTGGCTGGTCCAAACTGCCCCTAGAAGTGAATGTGGCTATGTTGGCTCTGCGATGCTCTGGTGAGCTGTTCGGGGTGTACCCTGGCTTTGCTCAGTGTCGGCTGAGATGCGCACCAGCCTCCCCTTGACCCTGATAGGATTGAGCGACTAGACAAATAAGTAAGTGAGTAAGTGACCTCAGGATTGAATGTATTGGGCAACCCTAAAATTATTTGCAAAGCTTGTTTATTTTTCACTATTTCCCATGTACTAACAGAGGAGGAGTGCAAATCTGAGAATTATGAATCGGTGTTTAGTTTATTATTGCATTGTAGCACTTCTGTTCAATAAAACTGTAAATTAGACCTTGTGTATTATAAATTATGAATAGAGCACGGGGAATTGATTTCATACAACAAATGGGATTTTTAATGGCTTTCATGATTGAATATCTAAACTAAAATAAATAAATAAATACATAAATAAATAAAAATCTGCATCCTCATTCTGTTCCAGTGTTGAAAAAGTGATGCACAAGATATGCCTAAATACCAGTATAAATCAATGCCTTAAACAGACCTGTTTATGATAAACTGGAAGATAATTTGAACCCCTCTTTGCTAAGGCCCATTAATTGTTGCTGATCTAAAAAACTGTATAAGCAGGTTCAGCTACACACACACACACACACACACACACACACACACACACACCTTCTGACCTGCAGTCTTCTCTCAGGCTTGTCCAAACAGGAAACTAGAAAATACATCCCTGAAAGCATACAATGTAGGAATGGCTTGTTCTGCTCAATATGACCTGTATCACCCAGAGAAAATAAAGTAATTTCAGTACCAGAACCACACTGCACACTCAACTCATCCCTCTGTCAGTCGAATAAACATGAGGTTCTGTATACTGCCTCTGGGCTTCTGAGCTGTCCAGATAAGCATCCACACTCACAATGATCTACCTTAAGCAGACACACACTGCGGGAAGCTGTCACTAGGGTGGGTAACCCTGCATATCAGATGTACCCCCAGTTAGCCATGCATCACTGACCAGTACACACGATCTAGGCTTTGTCCCACAAGGAGCTGAGCTGAATAACTTGGGTTTGGGCATTGCTGTGTGGAGTTTGCATGTTTTCTCCGTGCTTGTGTGAAGTTCCTCTGGGTAATCTGGTTTCCTCCCACAGTCCAAAGACAGGCAGAGTTGCTGTTTCAAGTTGCCCCTAGGTGTGGGTGTGAATATTTGTGTGTGTTGTCCTGCGATAGTCTGGTGAGCTGTTCAGGGTGTACCCTGCCTTTACCCAGTGATGGCTGAGATAGACTCCAGCCTAATGACGACCTTAATAGGAGTAAGTGCTTTTCCAAATGAGTGCTGAGAGAGAGAGAGAGAGAGAGAGAGAGAGAGATGAGTATATGTTTATGAATATCAAAAATTCACAGAAGGTGTGGTCAGAACCTTATTTTTACATTTGTATATTTTTACATTTCTGCATGTTTTTGGGATGGCATTTTAGGACTTTCACAAGGCATGTATCATTGTCTGTGATTACAATTCCAGCACTATTCTGAGTTGGATAATTAATATAGCAAGATGGCGGCGCAGGTAGACACAGCGGCCTGGAGCTCTTCGTGTTACTGATTTTCATTGTTCATGCAACAGTTGACAATAAAGATCTCTTATCTTATCTTAACAATTATGCACTGAAGGCGAGGTGGATGTCGCTAAATAGTCACCAAGACAGATTTCTACCCTGACCCTGATAATTATTTTAGTATAAAAAAAACACAAGCGAAAAAGCGTAATAAAATTAGATGGTAATCCTTTACACTTTTTTTAACTCGTAACAGATGCAGGTGAGCTTTGAATGAATGTGTGAGGAGGTGCAGAGTGGTGTAACGACGCCTTTTCCCCTCAATTTGAGAATTTCAGCATATACTATATGAAAACATAAAGAAAAGTGAACTAAAATAAGATTAATATAGTTTAAATGTCCATATTTTCACTTTGACAGAGGCAGGTCAGGTAAGCTCTGTGCTCAATAAGAGCTAATCACTATGTAGCTAATAATGTCTTTTGAGCCTAGTTATTCAGACCTTTAGTATAAACTATGCGTAAACACAAGAAGACCAAATGAAAGCAAGATGTTTAGGGCAGGGGTGGCTTATTGGTTAAGGCTTTGGTTTACTGATCGAAAAGTTGAGAGTTCCAACCCCAGTACCACCAAACTGCCACTGTTGGGCCCTTGAGCAAGGCCCTTAACCGTCAATGGCTCAGTTGAATTTGAAAAAACAAACAAAAAAGAAATCATAAATGTAAGTCACTCTGGATAATTGTGTCTGCCAAATGTTGACAGTTTATTTTTCTATTCTAAAACCTGCTTGAGTACCTATGACAAATGTCTCCATTTGTACCCATGTCTGTCTGGCGTTTTGATTCAAGCACTAATCGTTTAGAATAGTGTTTTCTAATCCCGTGATCAATCCATTCAATCAAATCGTGCAGTTCCCGTGTAGTATATACTAATGTCCATTTTCCCAAGATAGAGAATCAATCAGACTGTGTCATCACCATGTACTATGTACTAATTAATATTATAGCATATTAAATTAGACTTTGGGTGACACGGTGGGGTAGAGGTTAGCAAGAAGGCCCTGGTTTTGAGTCCTGCTCTCGGGCGTTTCTGTGTGGAGTTTGCATGTTTGCATGCTGAGCTTGCATGGGTTTCCTCCAGGTACTCCGGTTTCCTCCCACAGTCCAAATACATGCAGATTAGGCTAATTGGCTGTTCCTAATTTCCCCTAAGTGCAGCTTTGAGTGTGAATGGTTGTATGTGTGCATGTGTGTGTTGGCCCTGTGATAGTCTGGCGAGCTGTACAGGGTGTATCCCGCCTTCGCCAAGTGATGGCTGAGAAAGACACCAGCCTCCCCTTAACCCAAATAGGATTTAGCGGTGCGGACAATGAGTGAGTGAGTAAAATTTTACTCTTATACGGTGTCTTACCGTAAAATTTAAAAAAAGAAGTAAGAAAACAGTTTGGTTAAATATATAGTATTGCACAGTGAAATTCTTTTTTTCACAAACAGTATACAGACCCCAGTGCAGCTAACTGGGTTATCAAAGGCCAGCCATGTCTCTCGCTGTCAATGGTGAGAGGCATGTAAAAGAACCATTGCTGATTTTCGTAAAGAGTAGGCTGCATTGCCGTCAGCATGTTTCTGCCTTGTAATGGCCTGGCGAGCTGTCCAGGGTGTACTCTGCTCTCGTCCAGAGTCAGCTGAGATGGGCGCCAGCCTCCCCGTGACCATAATTAGGATTAAGCGGTTCAGAAAATCAACGATGAACAGTATACAGGCTTATTAGGAGGCGGGGGTCAGAGTACAGGGTCAACCATGGTGCAGCAGCCCTGAAGCAGATAGGATTTTCTCAAAAGCCCAACAGAGGCAATATGGCAAGTGCTGGGACTTGAATCCTGACCCCTTATTCGGGAACTTAGAGCCTTTAACCATAGGGCCACTACTGCATTGAACCACACAGTAACAGAAGAACCTTTATACCACCTCAAACAAATGTGTATTTTGGTAAAGGATTTATAATTAAAAGCATATAGTTTAAAATGTAAGATATATAAACTGAATGAAGAGAAAAAGCCCAAGTGTCTTCTGCAGTGCCTTGACCTGCAAATATGCTTACAACTGCAATTTGAGCAACATTTATTCATTCGTTCATTCACATTATTTTTATTTTACTATACATATAATCATCATCATTTGTGTGTCATCAGGTGTTTTTATTACTATTCTTTACTGTAACCTGAAACTAATTACAGTTTCCTTATTCAGAATGAGGTTAACTGTTTTCTGATCAACAGTAAAGCAAGGGTCATGCATATGGGGCTACATGCCTTTCAAAAGGATGAGGTCTCCTTTCATCGCTGTAGGTATCACTGCCTTTTCAGTAACATTAATTAGTAATTAAAATTTCCACCCATCTTTCCATCCATCCATCCATATTTTCTGCAGCTTACCTAAGTCCAGGCCAAGCTAGAGGAATAATCCCTTCAGTGAGTCCTAAGTCTGCCCTGGGGTCTCCTCCCAGTCAGACATGCCCACCACATCCCTCTAATAAGCGTACAGGAGGTTTCCTAGCAAGGTGCCTGTACCACCTCAATTGGCTTAAATCGCCGTAAGGGTGTACGCAGGCACCCTTCAGAGGAATCTAATTTCCGCAATAATCTAATAGCATAAAGCAAATTGCATTGGAATGTGCCCCTGACTTATTTTTCTGCCAAAGCACAGCACCTATTTAAAAGTAGTCCAATTATGTAGGATCATATGAAGAAATACGTGTGCAGTGGGCTTAACCTCACTGAACACCATTGGGATGAACTGCAATGGTAACAGCAATGCTCCAAAATCTAGTGGAAAGAGTGGAGGTTTCAATAACAGCAAAAGAGGACTACATTTTGAAATGGAGTGTTCAACAAGAACATATGCGTGTGATGATCATGAGCTCCATATAGTGTATGTCCTTATATTATGTCCTTATATTGTATGTCTCCATATAGTGTATTTTTCCATATAGTGTATGTCCTTTTCTTGAAAATAAATTAAAGACTTTGCTTTTCTATTCACTTCGTCAAGATGTCCAGCAGCCAGTGATGCAGATGGTGTTTGAACACAGGGCTTGATAGGAGAAAAGACAGATGGACGTGTTCTTTAATATGATTTGAATATGGAGAAAAAAACATATTTTGTTTTGTGTTTGGATTGTCTTTGCAATATATTTTTTTATAAAATGCAATGGCCTGGCGAGCTGTCCAGGGTGTACTCTGTACTCTGCCAGATGGGTGTCAGCCTCCCCCGTGACCCTAATTAGGATTTATATACAGTACATATATATGCAGTATATATATACTGTATATAAATATACAGTATATATATATACAGTATATATATATACAGTATATATATATATATATATATATATATATATATACAGT
>JBCNYH010000022.1:4869900-4899321 GCA_039654325.1 Tandanus tandanus | reverse complement strand
TATATATATAATACATATATACGTACACATGTATATATATATAGTATACACATGTACACACACACACACACACACACACACACACATAATTATTCACACTCACATCCATGCAATTTAGAACAAGCTAGATGCATGTCTTTGGAGTGTGGGAGGAAACCAGAGTCCCTGGAGGAAACAAGCATGGTGAGAACATGCAAACTGCACACAGAAACACCAAGCCTGGGACTCACTTGCTGTGTGGCGGACATGCTAATCTCTATGCCACCATGCCGCCCTGGTGATTACATTTTGACCTAGTTAAAAGAAAGTCAAAAGAAATGAATGTCATTCGCAGCCATGTTATAAAGTTTCCCTGTTCTTGGCTATTTATTTTTATTGTACTTTATTAATTGTATTTATTAATTGTTCATATGCCTAATGAGTATTGTATTTATGTTTACGTAAATGCTCACTGTGTGCAAAAAAACAGCAACATATATGTCTTGTGCAGCCCAAAATCTCTCTTTAAAGCAGTTATAAAAAATGTATGACGTACAGAATTATACTTATTTGTGCAGTACAGTGAGCCACGTCAGTCACCTCAACAGAAAACTCTGCTTTTGACCTCATTATCTTCCATAGAACATCCTTAAACTGTGTATGATAAATACACATTAAAATTTGCCATGACAGCAGACTGTTAATCTGTAGTCACATGATGATATGTTTTTTCCTCCCTTTTAATTATTGTGTGTCATCTGAAGATTTTCTGTCTCTCCCACACTTTAGTTCATAATGTACAGATCATATACAGTAGCTGGAAGGTGGATAAAACACTTGATCAGGAAGGTGAAAAGTACTGATTTTTTTCCTTTTATCAGCATTGCAACTTTCTAAAAAAGGTTCACTCTGAGGTTAACCAAAACCAAAAACTCCACTCCACTGGAGGTGATTAGTTATTGATTTGGTGTCAGTGCATCAGATGTGCTCGTCAGCGCTCACTAAGATGAAGGAAGATTGTATATTAAGGGGTTTCATTAAGATTTGACGTAAAAATAAATAAATAAACTCCTTATCAGCGGCTTTCACATATTGTATTATCATAAAATGAGTGCCACCTTTCAGTGGGACATATAGCGCCCCTTCAAAGTTATTGGCACTATTAAAGATTAGTGAAAACTTTCGGAAAATGCTCCTTTTTGTAAGGTAGCTTCATCTAACACTGAAAAATTATTATTTTATAACCTTTAATTATTATACATTTATTCAAAGGAAGAAGAAAAAATCCCTCATCAACAAATAATTAACGAATTATTTTCCCTACAATCACACGTACCATGATTACTGTCAGTTCTGGAAATTAAATTAAACAAAATATTAGTGAAACATACTGTTTTGAGTTGATTGGAGTGTGTAGGAACTCTTAGGCTATATTTCATGACTTCTTTATTAACTGGGACAAATACAAGGACAAAGAGATACAATTTCCTTACTCATCCATCAACATGCGGAAGATAAGAGAACACTCTCTCTTTCTCATTCTCTCATCACTCATTTGCCGAACTATTTTATCTTGGGGAGGATGGAGCCAGTCTCAGCCGACAGGGCGAAGGCGGGGTACACCCTGAACAGCTCTCCAGACCATTCATTGCAAGGCAACGCACACACAACCATTCACACGCACATCCACACCAAGTGGCAATTTGAAACAACCAGTTAGCCTACAGTGCATGTCTTTGGACTGTGGGAAGAAACTAGAGTACCCAGAGGAAACCCAAAAGTGCAAACTCCGCACAGAAATAACCAAGCGCTATGGTTTAGGCCCTTTTACATTGCCTCTCTGCTAAACCCACTTAATGCATCCAGAACACTAAGGCCCCCCGATCAGCTTCTTTTTTCCACCCCATGGTTACAGCTGAAAACAAGGTGTGACTGAGCATTTCGAGTTCCTCTTCAATTTTAATCTTTAAATCCAGACCAGAACTCATCCCTTTGAATTAGCATTTCTAGCTAACACAAACAACAATTTGTGTATGTGAGCTGGATATTGGTTTTATGCCTTTTATCCTACTGTATTATCATATTGATTTTATCATATATTGTTCTTATAGCGTTTTATTGGATATTTAATTATATTAGTTTTATGACTTTTATTTTCCCATTCAGTGATTGGTCTGTCTCTTTTAATAGTATGTAAATAAATAACATTTACAACTATTTTTATGTATTTTATGAGCTATATTGATTTGATTATTTTATTAATAGATGATTCTTTTATGATGTATGCATAACTGTTTGGTCAGTAAGGACTGTTGTTAAAGTGCTAAATTGTAAAAAAAAATGTTATCAAGTCTCCAAAACCACCATAAAATGCTACCTCTATCCCAGCTGATATTATTTTTTATTCGTATAGTGGTTTTCTTTTACATTTTACCTTTGTTGCTAAGCAGCTTTATATATTAAAAAAATGGTAAAGAACTTAAACTTATGTTTTTAAACATTTCTTTATAAATCCTATACATTATTTAAAAAGTTTGCCAAAAAATAGTATCTGTATGCTTATTTATTTATTTATTTATTTATTTATTTATTTATTTATTTATTTATTTATTATTTTGAAAGTGTTGTGTGCTGCAGAACAGTGACTACACTTTGACTGCAGGTCAGATGAAATAATAATAATAATAATAATAATAATAATAATAATAATAATAATAATAATAATAATAAATTGTTTAATAATTATAAATACATAAAAAACATGTATTTATTTTCATTAATGATGTGCGCTATAGCAGTGGTCTGTTTATATGTACCAACAGTGCAGTGATTGACCAATCAAAATCAAACATTTAAATTAGCTTTGTAATAAATACACAAGCAATAAAAAAACATTTAAAAAACATTTACATACATTAGAACAATTGAAAACAATAAATATAGATGGATGGATGGATGTATAGATGGATGGATGGATGGATGGATGGATGGATGGATGGATAGATAGATAGCCCTCATAATATCACAAATGGCCTGGCGAGCTGTCCAGGGTGTACCCTGCCCTCGCCCAGAGTTGGCTGAGATGGGCGCCAGCCTCCCCGCGACCCTAATTAGGATTAAGCGGTTCAGAAAATGAATAAATTAATAATATTACAATAAACAGAAATGATCAGTAACCCCGAGATGTTCTATGTATATTTAAATTCTAACTAAAACACCAGACAAATGTGTTTTATCCATAGCAAATAATAACAAATCATTTGGTTGTAGCTATTAAATATGAATTAGACCATTGACATGTAATTAGGTATGTAACATCTTATAATTAATACAATCAATCAAATGTGTAAAACTAATTAAAGAGCAGCAGTTAATTTATGACCGTTATAGAGACGAGGAATTAGACAATAAAAATGCTGAAGATCTCACACCTCACTGAAAACCCTCAAGGGCTTGTTTACAGCAACTGTGCACATTTGTTATGCCGGTTATGTGAGCCAATCAGTAATTTCTACAGGATGCCTTAGCTCATAACACTTGACAATCATTGTGTAGTGTTGTGAAAGATGATCATAGACCATGTGTTAGGCTGTAATGTACTGTAATTGGCGCTTGTCTGGCTGCAATTCCAAGTAAAGGGACTGAGAAGACAGAAAATGCACCTCAGATAGTTAGTTATCTCTACTCTTCCTCTAAATCACAAAAAGTTGGGACAGTATGGAAAATTATAATTAAATAGAAAGCGGTGAATCCGAAACTGACATTGATTTGTATTTCATTGCAGACTTTATGAACTCAGGATATTTCATGTTTTGTCTTTGTTGTATTGATTAATATACATCCATTCCTGTGATTCAGGCCTGCAACCCATCCCTCTAAGAAAAAAAAAATGGGATCGGACAATTTATGGCTAGAAATGAGTTGAAACACTCAAATAAGATTTATTATTATTTTTTTAAAGTGATAACAAGGAAAAGTCCAACCCTTAAGGAAACCCCCCTTTTTTTTTTTTTTTTGAAAGCATTGTTTGCCAAAGAAGGAAATTAAGTGATCTGGAGTTTTCACCTTTTGCAGTGTTTAATATAAGTTATAATTCTGGAGGAATATCAATGTGTAGGGCACAAGCCTATGCTGAACACCCTTGATCTTTGTTCCCTCAGACAGCATTGCATCGGAAACTGGTGTTCATCTGTAGCTGATATGACCACTGGATGACTTTGGTAAAGCTTTCTCAAGATCTACAATACTAAGTTACATCCACAATCTTTACTGCAAAAATGAACTGTGCAGAAGTGCTTTTTGGCTTCTCTGAGCTCAAAGGCATCTAGGATGGAGCATTAAATGGGAATGTGTGTTGTGGTCAGATTAATCAATATTCTTGTTCTTTTTTTAAAGAAGAAGAAAAAGAGGAAGAAGAAATACAGTAGATTTGATATGCTGCAAATCAACCAAAGATGCAGACTGTTATCTACAACATGACCAAAAGCCAGGGTCTGTCATTGTATGGGATTTTGTCAGTGCCCTTGGTAGAGATAACTGCCGCTTATTTGATAACTGCCGCCTGTAATGCTTGTGCATTATTGCACAAAAGCACATTGAGGGCAGGGTGCACCCTGAACAGCTTGCCAGGCCATCGCAGGGTCAACAAACACAACCTTATACACTCACACTCACACCTAGGGGCAATTTGGAACAGCCAGTTAGCCTGCTGTGCATGTTTTTCGACTGTGGGAGGAAACCGGAGTACCTGGAGGAAACCCACACAAGCACTGGGAGAACATGCAAACCCCAAGCAGCCCATGGAATCGAACTTGGGCCTATTTGCTGTGAGGTGGATGTGCTAACCACTGAGCCCCTGTGTCTCCCCAATTATTATTATTATTATTATTATTATTATTATTATTATTATTATTATTAAAGACAAAGATAAAGAGATATTTATTGTCAACTGTAACTCTGTCAACACAAAGTGCTCAGTTTGTTTAGATCTCCTGAAATCCATTATCATCTCCTTTGTCTTGAATGTGCTAAGGTACATGTTGTTGTTGTTGCACCATCGCCACAGATGCCGGACCTCCTTCATGTAGGCTGACTCATCGTTATCTGTTATGAGACCTATAACGGTGGTGTCGTCGGCTAATTTGACGATGGTGTTGCTGGTGTGAATGGGGGAACAGTTATGTGTGAAAAGGGACAAGAGGAGGGGGCACATTCTTAGTGCAGTAATTTATGTAGGACAGCACAGCTGATGTGTGACCCTCCAGGTCTGTCTCTTCTGCGAATATTCCACAGTCTGTAGAGTCAAAACAATCCTGTCGAGCTGCGGTGGCTTCCTGGTCCACACCTGAACTGTTTTAACTGCTGGTCTTGGGCTACAGATTTTAAGTTTTTAAGCAGGAATCAGGGACAAAGAGAGATGTTCTGAGAGTCCGAGATGTGGCAGGGGGGTGGCTTTGTAAGCATCTGGAATGTTGATCTAGACCTGGTCCAGTGTGTTTTTTTCTCTTGTCGGAAAACTCACATTTTTGTAGAATCTAAGCAGGACAGACTTCAGGCTACAAGCTAGCTGTTTGTTAATGGAGTGTTGCAGCAGCCCCATGGCTAGCTTAGCAATAGCTTGGGGCGGCACATAAACTGCGGTTATAACTACAGACGTGAGCTCTCTCGGCAGGTAGAAAGGTCTATACTGTACCATCAGATACTCTATGTCGGGACAGCAGTGAATATCTTTGATTATGGCGTTGGCGCACCAGCTGTTGTTAATGTAAACACACAGGCCTCCTCTACGTTTCTTACCCGACATGCTGGTTCTGTACGCTCTGAAGGTAGCATGGCCCGCTAGCTCAATCACGGCGTCCGGAGTGAAAGTGTCCAACCAAGACTCAGAAATTACCATTACTCAATAATCTATGCAGCCTGTGTCATAACTCATCCATCTTGTTGTTGAATGACCGGGAATTTGTGAGAAATAGCCTCGGAATGGCTGGTTTGTAGGGGTTAGTATTTAGCTTAGCCCTTAGCCCCACTCACTTCCCCCGCTTCTGTTTCACGTTGCCACCGCCTGCACCACTTCAGTTAATAATAATAAAAAAATTATTAAATAAATATTATTATTAAATATTATATTTTTATGTCAAATAAAAATTATTATTATTATTTTTATTAAATTTCAACACCTTTTAGCACCACCTGTTTGCAGGAACCTTGAGCTTGAAGAAGTTGATGTGTGGTTTTAGTAAGATGGAGCTACGTCACACACTGTTCGAAGAGCATTGAAAGTGCTGAGGGAAATGCTGCCGAATCACGTGAACTTGCTGCGTAGTGATGTTAAGTGGCCGGCCTGTTTTCCTGACCTCGCCTCTTGTGGGCTACCTTAAATCACGAAAATCACGAGTGTATACTCATCAATCCCAAACTCCTGAAGCTCTAAGGGTTGCTATTCAGTAGGAGATCGTCGCTGTTCCACACTGACCCACTGAGCCATGGCAGCCTTCAGAAATTACCTCCAAGTGTGTAAAGACAGTAACAGCCACCATTCGGAGGATCATCTTTAAAACATGATGATTAAAACTGTATTTAATGAAGTTTCATGTGTGTAAATAATAATTTGATTATCTTTATTTTCATTTACCTTTAAAAGGCGGGAGTTTTTATTGGGTCACCCTCTATAAATTTAACTTAAAGTGGTCCCAAACTTGTACACCATTTTATCTGAACATCTTACTAAGCAGGATTGTATCTAGGTATTAGAAATTTTAACAATACAAGCACTTACATCATTGGGTTTCCATGTTTTTTTGTACTTTCACTAATCTGTCATACAATCTATTCACCTTTACGCTGTTCGACCATAATTAGTTTGTCTATTTTTACCATGTTGCTTGTGTGTTTCATGTTTGTAAGTCCAAGGCCTAGTTCCCTTTGTTTATAAGCCGTATTTCCCAAGTGCCTTGTTTTCCTGTTTCTGCTTTTGGCTCTGGCTTGTTCTTTTGTTTATGAATATGGATTATCCTTATTTATTGCTTCCTGCTTTGGAGTTTACAGTTAACTGCTTTATTTTGTCCCACTCTTTGATGGACTTTGACTATGATTAACTGATTTCTCTTACAAGTCGTATTTGACCCGAATCTTTCCTGATATGAAACAATCAATGAACATTGTTGGCTTACACAAGCATGTTAACTGCTTATTGGCATTTTATGAGGTTTTCATTTTGATGTATGTATGTAGCAACTGACCAGCAAGAAGATACTGGGTTCGATTCCTGGGCTCAGGTGTTTCGGTGTGGAGTTTGTGTGTTCTCCCTGTGCTTCCATGGGTTTCCTCCAGGTATTTTGGTTTCCCCCCACAGTCCAAAGACATGCTACTTAATGTAACTGGCTGTTCCAAATTGCCAACACAGGAATTTAATCCCTGAGCACATTTGTTCTGACCAATGGGAGATGCAAAATTCATGAAATTGCTGGGTGTTAATGAGGTCTTATATTAGTGATAAAAGGTGCACTTGGGTGCACTTTTTCATTCCTGCTTATTATTATTATTATTATTATTATTATTATTATTATTATTATGAGAAACCTGGAATATGAGGTGTGAAGTCTTTTCAACACTTGGTGCAATGATTCTTTGCCACTTCTGTGTGCCTTGATAAAAAAAAAAAATGCAGCAGTTTATATATATATGTTTATAATATATTATAATTATATAATATCATTATATATATGTTTCAATGCGTAAATATTTAATACGTATTCTACATCTTATATATGTCCATCACGATCCGCTCATTCATCAGCGGGTAAACATTTCAGGAAAGAAAAGATTTTACAGCTCGTATCCTACTGAGAGACATGACACCTTCCTGATATAAATGCTATAATAAAGATTGATTTAGATTTAGATTTATTGTCGAATCACAGTTTACACAGGGATAAAAAGTATAAAATGCAATTGCAGAGCTCCTAAAACAAAGCAATCAATGGTAATAAAATGAAATGAGGATAAAACAAGAGCAGAAGAAATACCCATAACAGCTACTTTAGTAGGAACACCTGTTCACGCTACTTATTCAGCGCATTGAGGAGCACTTCAAACCGCACAACATGTGGAGAAATCATGCGCTGACCAGCTGGCAGGAGTTTTCCTGGACATCTTAAACCTGTCCCTGCAGCTCGCTAAGGTCCCTGTCTGCATGACACCACCATGGTGGGTATCATATCAGATAACGGTGAGACCCACTACAGAGAAAAGATCCAGCACCTGATAAACTGGTGTTCAACCAACAATCTCATTCTGAACACCAGCAAGACCAAGGAGGTGATAGGACCAGGAAGACAGGGCATGCTCCTCTTTGCATTCATTGGGAGGCGGTGGAGCGTGTGGATAGTATTAAGTTCCTGGGTGTCCACATTTCATCTGACCTGTCCTGGTCTGTCAACACCTCACACCTGGTGAAGAAGGCCCAACAATGGCTTTTCTTCCTCAGGAAGAAAACATACTGGACTCCCCTCTAAGCTGCTCAAGAACTTCTACAGTGCTACAATAGAAAGTATACTCTGTCTTGGTGCAACAGTGTGGTACGGCAGCTGCACTGCAAAGGGCAGAAGCGACTTGGCCTGGGTGGTGAGAACTGCTCAGGGGATTGTGGGCTGCTCTCTACCAGATCTGGATAAAATATATGCTGTCCAGGTCCAGAAGCGGATCCCACCCACCCGGGAAATGGACTGTTTGTACCACTTCCTTCAGGAAAGTGGTACAGAAACATTAAGACCAGCACAACCAGACTCAAAAACAGCTTCTTCCCCAGAGCTGTGAAAGCCATCACCCCTCCACCCCCCACTCCCTCGTAGTCACACTCACACATGCGACCTTCTTCCACTGCCACATACTCACTCACTCACACACACTCTCCCCCACTACGATGACTCTCACACAGACATTAGTGCTCTGTAAAAGGACATTGAATCCAAAAACTCTGTGACTGTCTTGCACTGCCGCACTTTACTTAATTTACATTTACCCCGTATATCCCAGTGCTCAGCTTTCATTCACAGGTGATTAGAGTTTATATTGGTATTTCATATTTCTATTTAAAAGTTGTGTATATAATTACTTGTGTTTATATTCTGCTCTTGATGGTGTTAATTGCAGTTTATGGCCTTGATTGTTCCTTTTAGTCTCATACAAAATTTCGTTTATGTGAACATAATGACAATAAAGACTCTTGAATCTTGAATCTACTCATGCAGTTATCCAGTCAGCCAATCACATGGCAGCAGCACAATGCGTGAGATCAGGGCATTTAGTTATTGTTCAAATTAAACTTCATTCACTAAAATTTTATTCATTTTGGCTTTCGTTTGACTATTTCTGCAATTGTTGATCTACTGGGGTCACTTCACCTGGGGCATTTTCAGCGATGCTGTTATTACATAATGTTAGCCCCACAAAAGTTGAACGAATGAAGTTAGGCTTTGTTCATCCATGTTAGCGATAGGAACCTAACAATCTTAAAAGTGAGCTTGACAGTAACACACAAGATGGTGGATAAAGTCGTAATGCTGCCTTCACAAGGCAAAGACTATGAGTTCAAGGTGCCTATTTACTAGCGAATAGCCTATAGGTTTTATATTTATAATCAGTTTATTTTGGCTGAATACAACGGGGGTGGCACGATAGAATAGTGGTCAGCACATCCACCTCACAGCAAGAAGGTCCTGGGTTCCAGTCCTGGGCCCGGGCGTTTCTGTGTGGAGTTTGCATGCTCTCACTACGCTTGCGTGGGTTTTTTCCGGGTACTCTGGTTTCCTCCCACAGTCCAAAAACATGCACATTAGGCTAATTGGCTGTTTCATCTTATCTGGTGTAACAAGTGAGAACAATCGTGTTTGCACATTGTTGGCTGAGATAGGCTGCAGCCTTCTCGTAACCCTAGCGGCAATTAAGTGGTTCACCAAATGAGTGAGTGAGTGAGTGAATACAAAGGTTTCCTGGTGAAACCACCCCAGCTCACAGGCTTAGTATCTTTTATGTACCTGTTTAACATCTTGTTTTGGTTCTGTGTCTGTTTACAGTAGCAATAACAATAACAAGATCGCTTGACCCGAGGAACAATCATGGACATACACGAAGAAATGGAAATGTCTGAAATGAAGTGTTCAAAAATATATAAGAAGGCATATGATTAAATGAGAAATAGAAAAGATGCCGGTGTTTACTCATATCATCACTCCCGTTGCAGGGGTCATTAACACTCGTGTACAGGAATAAGCCATTTCCAAGATATAACAGTGCATTTCGTGTTTAATTAATATGTCTGGTAAGTGAATGGGCTCCTTTTAGAGGCATTCAAGTACAGCATCATTTTCACCCCTTTGACAGACTCCAGTAGGGAAACTAACTCTAGGAAGATGTTTAAACTTTAATGTTGCATTTCCTGAACACAACACATTTTAATTCAATATTAAAACAAGTGCATTGCCAAAAAAAAAAAACAATGTATCTTGTACAGGGGTTAAAAATAAAATAAATAAATAAATAAATAAATAAAATAAATAAATATTTCCTGGATCTGGGGTGGCACGGTGGCGGAGTGGTTAGCACATCCGCTTCACAGCAAGATGGTCCTTGGTCCCAACCTTGGGTGTTTCGGTGTGGAGCTTGCATGTTCTGCTTGTGCTTGCTTGGGATTTCTGTGGGTACTCCGGTTTCCTCCCACTGTCCAGAGACATGAACATTAGGCTAATTGGCTGTTCCAAATTTCCCCTAGGTATGAGTGTGAAGGATTGTGTGTGTCTGTGTTAGTGTGTGTGTGTGTGTGTGTGTGTGTGTGTGTGTGTGTGTTGGTCCTGCAATGGTCTGGCAAGCTGTTCAGGGTGTACCCCTCCTTCACTCAGTGTTGGCTGCGAAAGTAGAATTAAGTGGTTCGGCAAATGCGTGAGTGAGTAAGTTAAAATTTGATCTGGATCAGCTAAAAAATCTAATGGACTCTTTCTTGTCAAAAGCCCCATTTCCAGTGGGAAAAAAAATCCACTCATTACTTTTTGCATAATCCTGCAAAAACACAAACAAAGACACAAATCAAGGGTAAAACATAACCTTCTTGGCAGAGGTAATCATTTACAGTTGTGGCAGGATGATGAAAGGTCTTTTTTAAGTGATTTTCAAGAAATCCTGTGTTTACCAAGGGAGTACAGTACAGAAGGAGGCACAGTAATGTTGTGAGTGATGTTTGATACACATTACTTTAGCTAATAAAACTTTAGCAAGTGTTACCTAACTGAAAATGCCCACTGAACTCAGCCCTGGATTTCACCCCTGTCAACCGAGAACAGGAGTCTGAGACTTGAGTTAGCACAAGCTCACCAGGTGACATTTTTCCAATCTCTATCTGTCCAGTTTTGCTGTGCCTGCCTCTACTCCAGCCTCACTTTCCTCTGACCTCTAATTAATGATCTGGATCTCTCCACAAAACTGCTGTTCACATGATGTGATATATTTTTTTGTATCGTTCTATGTAGTTATGTGTGAAAATCCTAGCAAACTAAGAATCTCGCTATGGTCAAAATCACTACATTTAATTTATCATCTGATGCTTAATTAAACATCATCTGCATGTTTTGACTTGTATCGGCAGTTGTCACATGACCCAAAAAAGGTGGATGGTGTGTTTAAGTGCTGTTATATAAAATAAATACATACTGTCACAGCCACAGCCCGTCACTGCGGTTTTCTTGATTCTTCCTACATTTCTCAGCATCCCTTTCATCATATTCAGTCACGTGACCTATATACATTACTGTCATATGATTGGCACACCTGGCTCTTAGCCCACTTATTAGCAGCAGCAGTATATAAGCGGTGCATTCCAAAACCTTGTTTGCTTCACTTGCATCTCATCCTTGCATTGTAGTCCCTTCCACCGAGAAAACATGGAGAGCTGCAAGGAAATGATGTGAGCAACCTGGAGTCAAAGAAATGCGTTTTAAGAGAAATAAAAGCATCATGTAGAGCAAAGTCTGATGATGGCAGCATAGCTGACCTGCTGTGTAAAAGTGGCCGATGCATACAGAAGCTAGCTGTTTCTAAGCTGGGGGTGCAGCTCTTCCAGGAAGGCTGCTCCCATGTATCCTCGCTTATTGATCCTTGCTATTCACTCCTCAATCCTTGATGCACAAGTAAGAGAATTGATATGCCCAGCAAAGATGGCGGACCAGAAGAACTTCCAATTCGACTGAGGATTGGGGAGCAAGGAAATGACAAATATGACCCATCACAGCAAAGTGGGTATTAAGTCAGAAATTATTATTTTGGAGTTGTTGGTACCATTTTGTAGCTAACATATGTTGCTAGTTTTGGAGTAACTAACCAAACCCTGCCAGAAATGTTCAGCCTTTTAAGCATGCAACTTTGGCAACAATAGCGTTTAAAGTTCAACAAAGTATTTAATAATTTTCAACTTAATACCCACTTTGCTGCGATGGGTCACAATTAAGGATTTAGGGATGCACCCGAGGTTTTTATGTCGTGATCACTGTAACATATTGATTCTGTGTCATGTTGTTCCAGCTCATACCAAACCTTAATTTTCTGTTTGCTCTTAATGTATGACCTTTACTTGCCTTCTCGTGTTTGATTATTGTTTTGTCTCTGATATCCTGTTTGAATGATCAGTTCACCGCTGCCTGTTTACGACGACAATTTTGGATTGTGTTTTGACTTTGTTTGCCTGGATTAGACCATTAAACCCTTTTGTCTACAAAATGTCATTCTTTGCTGCAGTCTCTTCGTAACAAATACCTGTATATTAAATATATTGCATATTAAACTATATAAATCTAATTAAGGTGAATGGATACCAGTGTGTGATTCTTGTATATATAATTCATTTGCCAATCCACTTAATCCTATCAGGGTTGTGGAGAGGATGAAACCTATCTCAGCTGACTCTGGACAAAAGCAAGGTACACCCTGAACAGCTTGCCAACACCTACTCACACTCACACCTAGGGGCAATTCAGAACAGCCAATTAATCAAATGTGCAGGGACTGTCATATTAAATCGGAGAACCTGAAAGAAAACAGGGAGAACATTCATACTCCACACAGAAACACCCTTGCCAAGCCTGGGACTTCTAGCTGTGAGGTGAATGTGCTAATCACTAAGCCACCATGCCACCCCCTGTATATATCAGTGAGTGATATTTAAGCAATATCACATGAGAGGGAATGCATGCTGATATTCAGTAAAACTGCAAGACCTTGACTGTAATATTACTTTTATGTGTCAGAAATTCATAGTCAGTAGGTGACATTTCAGACACAATATGATCTGTTCATTTTTGCTGCAGTAGAGGAAATAGATTCAGAGGAAGACACACTCACTATCGCACTTGTGAAACTCATGTTCCTTCTTCCTTTTCATCTTCATTTGATATCTTTCATATTTTCGGTTTAAAGTTAGATTTCTGAAATACACTGATCAGCCACAACATCAGAAACATTATGAGCACTGACAGGTAAAGTGAATAACATTGATTATCTCTTTACAGTAGCGCCTGCCAAGGAGTGGGATGTATTACAAAGAAAGAGAACAGTAAGTTCTCAAAGATGTGTGTTGGAAGCAGGAAAAATAAGCAAGGGTAAGGATTTGAGTGACTTGGAAAAGGGACACATTGTGATGTGTAAACGACTGGGTCTATTTATCTCCAGAATGACAGGTGATGTGGGATGTTCCTAATATGCAGTGGTAAGTACCTACCAAAGTTGGTTCAAATAATGACAACCAGTTAACTGGTAAGAGTGCCATGGGTGTCCAAGGCTTGTTGATGCCAGTGAGGAGCAAAGGCTAGTTGCTGTGTATAGGGCTGCCTAGTGGCACACCACTCAGGTGGTGTTAATGTCAAGGCTGATTGGCATATTTCATTTGTCATGTCATGTCAACAGTGCTACTGTGGTATGTACAATGCCCAGCTTAAAAGAAGTTGTGCACGGTAATATTTTGTTGCTTTCGCCTTAATAACAGTGTGTAATCACCATGGCATTGTTGCTCCAGTTGGTCGTGTCAAGGCTCAGCTACATTATGTGGCAGTAAAATAAACTGAATGACCAGGTTGTCTCATCAATGGACTTTTTCTTTTTCTGATAGTATGGATATAAAATTGGGGCTCTAATAGTGAAAGAGTAGTTCAGGGAGCCTCAAAAGCAGCTACCTGGGTTATCAAAGGCCGGCCATGTCTTTCAATGTCTGTGGTGAGAGGCATGTAAAAGAACCATTGCTGATTTTTGTAAAGAGTAGGCTGCATTGCCGTCAGCATGTTTCTGCCCTGCGATGGCCTGGCGAGCTGTCCAGGGTGTACTCTGCCCTCGCCCACAGTCGGCTGAGATGGGCGCCAGCCTCCCCGCGACCCTAATTAGGATTAAGCGGTTTAGAAAAATGAATGAATGAAATGAATGGTTCAGGGAGAATGAGGAATCATTTCACACATGAACTGACCAAAAAGGTCTTTGGAATGTGCTGGAGAAGAATTTATGGAGTGGTTCGATTTTTAAGAATCGAAATTCAAGATTTATGAGGAAAGAACTCTGTATGGAAATAAATGTTGTGATGTTGTTTAAGTTTGTTGAAACAATTCCACGGTGATAACAGGCTGTAATCAAGGCTAAAGAGAACCCATCAAATTATTAGGGTGAACAAGTTTTTGTGCCAGGCAATGTATAAACAGAGCCTATTTTGAGAAGCAAGGCAGGCATGTCAGTACTACACACTGAAACAAGTATTTGCAATCTTTGGACATGTTTTTGGGAAATGGCGGCAAACTAGAGTAACTGGAGGAGACCAACATGGACACGTGAAATGTGACATATACTGTATTCTGTGTACTCTAGTTTAGAATCCTAGGGTCTTAGTTTTCAAAGCATATGTTGAACAAACACTAAATATGTTAAATAAAAACCTACAAGGACAGCACAATGGCAGCGTGGTTAGCATGTCTGCTTCACAACAGAAGGGTCCTGGGTTTGAGTTCAGGGCTCAGCGAGGGCATTTACTGCTGCATGAAATAGAGAATTGAATAAATAAATAATGTCCTATGTTTATTTTATGGCTATGAGTGTACATTTTATTGGTCCCATCACATTTATGGAGCTTGGCCGTGCATATTCTTCAACAACGTCATATTTTTCACTGCTGCAGTCGGGAAAACAATTTACTGCTAAATAAATCAAATGAAAGGATATAAAACATTCCATAATTTTAAGTGGGAAATACTTTTTCCAATTTCATTCTGACATGCGTAAGTAGCTAAAACCCCAAAAAACGACCCAAAACAGCCACTCATTGCTCTCAGCAAAAGGTTTCTTTGTGTCATAAAAACACTCTCTGCACTAAGCTGTGTGTCAAATCTTACAGCAATGCATCATCCGAATTAACCTTCAGATGTTCCTTTTATATGATTTTACCCCTACTCTACTCTACACTACACTACACCGTTTGCCTTCAATTTACTTTGTCTATGATGCAGGTATTAGTAACAATACTCTCTATGAAAGTTCCTTATAATCGTTTTACCTGTAATTATATGTATAATAACATGTGCATGCTTAGGAATATATACATATGTACATACATGCACGGTGCACTACGCCACTTCCTGCATGGTGGCATAGTGGTTAGCACGTGCACCTCACAGCAAGAATGTCCTAGGTTTGATTTTGCATGTTCTCCCCATGCTTGTGTGGGTTTCCTCCGGGAGTTCTGGTTTTCTCCCACAATTCAAGGATGTGCACATTAGGCTACTTCGCTGTTCCAAATTACCCCTAAGTGTGAGTGTAAATGGTTATGTATGCTGGCACTGTGATGGACAGGTAAGCTGTTTAGGGTTTACTCCCCAAATCATTTTAAATAGGCTCCAGCTTCCCCGCAACCCTGGTAGGATTAAGCAGTCCAGCAAATGAATGAATGAATGAATGAATGGAAACATTACATAAATCTTTGCTTGGAAAGGTGCATATGCAAAGATTAAAGAAAAAAAACTTGGGTGATAAATCAGATCCCTGAAGCTTGATGCTGTAACACCATGACACCTGGAGTCTCTAATTATTCATTCATTCTCTATCATTTTCTAAGCCAGGCCATTGTAGGGTCAACACACACACAACCATTCACATTCACACCTAAGGGTGATTTGGAACAGCCAATCAGCCTACTGTGCATGTTTCTGGACTGTGTGAGGAAACCGGAGTGCCCGGAGTAAGCCTACGCAAGCATGGGGAGAACATGCAAACTCCACAAAGAACCACCCCGAGCCCGGGAATCGAACCCGGGACCTTCTTCCTGTGAGGCGAACATGCTAACCACTGCGCCACCGTACCGCCCATCCCTTATTAGTAGTAGTAGTAATAATAATAATAATAATTACAATAAAAACATTGTGTTCATGCACCACTTAAAGCAATCATCTTGATCTCTTTTTGTAGCGCTTCTAAGTTGTAGTTGTTGTTGTTGGTTATTTTACCCCCACTGGACCATATTGAACATACACATCATTGATTTGCTCACTTGGAATGAAGACATCATTTCTTGCTTGGCTTTCCTTTTCTGTCCCAAGGCAGCTGTTGTGAGATTTCGTGACTGGATTGAAAATAGATGTGATATTGTTGTGTGGAGTAATCTGCAGCAGTGAAAGGGTGATGGCTGTGGGGTAAAATAAAACTCCTCGTACTCTGCTTTAGTAAACTCTCTCGCCCTTGTAGAAAGAGCTAGAATATTATCCACTACTTGGAACAGGAACTGGACCCTAACATGAAGAGAGACACGGAAATGTTACACATCCTTTTCTGTTCTTGGTAGTTTTGCAACTCCACATGCAAGTGAAAATTTGGGGGCTTAAATGTGAATATTGTGTGAAAATCGGAATATGGTGGACGCCAGCAAGTCTCAAGCTTTGAAAGTCTCCCATTTGTTGCTTTTCCTTGCGAACAAAAAAAACGGTAATAATTTGTGAGCAAAACGACAAACTTTGCGACCTTCTCATGACATGTGCGTACTGTTTGAGTAGAGTGTGAGACTATTCCACATCAGGACCAGGGTTGTGACATTCGAAGAAATTTGAAATAAGTAAGAATTTTTTTGCGATGAGTCATCGAACCAGGTGACCGGAACGTGATGGCGTGAATGTTGCAATTTGGTAGGCTAGTTGTTAATTGCAACAAATTTGCAATTGAAAAGTGACAGCCACGAATTGCCATTCACATCAGTCGCTTTTCTATCACACCTCTAGTATGATCGCCCCAACCACTACACCACCATGCCACCCTTATTTATTTATTTATTTATTTATTTATCTTTCTGATACCAATCCTGTAGCCTTCATCTTATTCTTCGGCAATGCTAAGCCTGCAAAAGAGTGCTAAAAGTAAATGGTGTTAAGTCTTAGTTTGTGTTTTTCCACTAGTATACCAACGAGCATTTCCCCCCAACACCACAGAGTATAAATGAAAATTGGACACTCTCTGTTACATTCTTTTACATTCTGTTACAGTCTTCGTTTTTTTTTCTGTCTCTATTGAATTTTCTCTTAATAATATTCCTTTCCAGTTCTGTCCATTCTCTCTCTCTTTAATTTTATATGTATGTGTATTTATTTATTTATTTATTTATTTATTTTTTAACCTTGAATTGTCACATTCGTTCACTGCTTCTTTGACCTCTAGGAACGTCAATTTTATATTTACTTCAGATGTTTGGGTCTTCCATCATCTTGTTTTCCATTTCTTTTGCCGTGATTTGATTGTCTGCCATTTCGCCTTCTGTATCCTTCCCATATTATGTGACTGGCATACAAATTGGCGGCTACGCGTTAATGAATCTAATGTGCCACAGTGAGTCCTGCATGCTGATGATCCTGCCACATCTGTAGCTCTCTGATGCCTCAATGGCTTAAATCTGGTGTTGATGTAAAAACTCCCACAATGACCTTTTGTTCTAGCTTTATAGCATTAGAGTTAAAATCATTTCAGGGGGATCCTGATTTATATGCAGAAAAACACTGGTTGTATGTGAGAGTGTGGAGGAAGACTTGGGAGGCAGGCAGAACTTTATCCGAGCTCCAGGCTCAGGCTGAATCCGTATCCACACTTAAAACACAACACAACAGGTTACCGGTCCATTTCAGACTCCGCTTTCACTCCTTAGGGTTCAAGTTCATGGTCTGTGTTGCATGCCTGTGTGTGTGTTTGTGTATGTATAAGACTTACCCCTAATTGGCCTAGATCTCTTTTTCATTTTCCCCATTAGCATTTTGTGTGCATTTCATCATGTTCCCCAACAATATTCCTGCTAAATACACATACATGATTATTATAATTTTTTTGGTCCAGGCTGTACACCAAGGGGCGGCACGGTGGTGTAGTAGATAGCACGTCCACCTCACAGCAAGGTGGGTTGGATTCCCAGGCGTTTCCTTGTGGAGTTTGCATGTTCTACCTGTGTTTGCATGTGCTTTCTCTGGGTACTCCAGTTTCCTCCCACAGTTCAAGAACATGCACATTAGTGCATATTAACTGGCTGTTTCAAATTGTCCCTAAGTTGCAAGGAGGCTGAATCCTATCTCAGCTGACACTGGGCAAAGGCAGGGTACACTTTGAACAGCTCACCAGTCCATCAGAAAGCCAACACCCACACAACCATTCACACTCATACACGCACCTAAGGGCAATTTGGAACAGCCAGTAAGCCTAATGTGCATGTCTTTGTACTGTGGGAGGAAACCAGAGTACCCAGAGGAAGCCCACACAAGCATTGGAAATACATGCAAACTCCCATCCTAGTGTTCTGCCAGTATAAAACATATCATTTTTTTCTTAAACACATTAGTTTCTTGTACTTACTTTATTTTTGCTGGACCAAATGTTTGGGCTTTGGTGTAATAGTATGCAATAGGGAGTTGATCGCCTCACAGATCTTTGTGGAGTTTCTCATGTTGTTTTTGCATTCACTTTGGTTTCCTCCAACTTCACACAAAACATGACATTCCATTTTTATCAGCATTTATCGTCTTTGGCATTTGACGGCCTCATACAGATGGACTTACATAAGTGCTCTGAATTCGCTATCAATAAATGATAAACTGAAAACTCTTTTAAGTGTTTTTTTACCCCCAAATATTACATGTACATCCACCCCCAAATGCTGAAGCACGACTCCTCAAGGTAAACTACTTAAAACTTTTAAAATTGTCCCAGCAACTACTCTCTTGGCCAGGTTTCGCTCCAAAGGGTTTAAAGTGCCATTGAGGTTGTGCTAAGCACCACAATCATTCATTCTCTCATTCACTCATGAATCACTCATTCATTCATTTTGTTAGCCACTTAATCTGGCGCCTAGCTCAGCTGACTGGAGGGCGTGACCCTCCCCGTGACCCTACTAAAGGATATATTTTTGGCAGTGTCATGGCAACCGTGCATCACTGTTTCTGAAGATCTCTGTTTTTTCCTGTTTACCATGCAACACAAACCTGGCATTTTCAAATGTACATTTTCGAGTCATTGTGGACATGCCTAACAACACTATCAGCTAATAACTGTTTGGGAGGTGCTATAGTCAGGAAAACGCATAAAAACATGCACGCTTTTTTGTATATTAAGTAAAAGACCACATTTCGGATAATAAAAAAAAAAACTAATTAATGCTCTCTGTAAATACTTGCTACTACAGAAGCAAGTCAAATAGTTCACATAGTCATCATTCCAGTTCAATTCACAACTGTTCACTGGGGTTGAGGTCAGGGCTGTGCAGAACATTCGATTTCTTTCAGTCCAACCTTGGCAAGCCAAGTCTTTATGAAGTTTGCTTTGTGCACAGGGTTGTTGGCATCCTGGAACAGGTATGTGGTTTTTAGTTCCAGTAAAGAGAAATTGTATTGCTATAGCATACAAAGACATCCTGCACAGTTGTGTGTTTTTTAGTGTATATGTATGATAGTCAAACCTCTGACCATAAAGTGTATGATGGGAGGATGGAGCCTATCTTAGCCACCACTGTTTCAGACCACTGCAGGGCAACACACACAACAATTCACAGTGACACACTCCTAGGGTTAATTTGGAGCAGCCAGTTAGCCTAATGTGCATGTCTTTGGACTGTGGGAGGAAACCCAAGCCAAGCACAGGGAGAACATGCAAACTCCACACAGAAACACCCAAACCCGGGACTCGAACCCAGGACCTTCTTGCTCTAAGGTGGATGTGCTAGCCATTCCGCCACCGTGCTGCCCTGATTCATAATTTATTAATTATTCTGTGTTTCTTTTCATGCCAGTAAGCCTAATGTACATGTTTCTGGACTGTAGGAGGAAACTGGAGTACACATAGGAAACCCATGCAAGCACGAGGAGAACATGCAAACTCCACACAGTCCCCAGCCTGCTACATGATCCCAGGACCTTCTTGCTGTGAGGCTGATGTGCTAATCATCATGCCAGTGTGCCGCCCTGGTTCATAATTGATTTTTTTTTTTTTAATCATGTATTTGTGCTTGTGCTTTGGTAGGCAAGTTGTTAAAATTGTTCGACGTTTCTTTTCATGTCAGAATTAAAAGTTTAAAGACTTTTATGGTCAAGTTCACAACCAACAGCAGCAGCAACAGCTGGTTATTTATTCATGCAGACATTTGTGCAGCATGCAGCTAAAGATCAATATATCAACCAATCTATGTTTTATAATTTATGCTGTTAGCTGACATTCTCCAGAGGTTTTCGGGTAAAATTCAAGTATTCCTCTCTGCCTGCTAGGATTTTTTATTATTATTACTATTTTATTATAATTTTTTTTTTTTTTTTTTTTTTTTTTAGCAAGGTCTGTATCTCTGATATCACCTCGCTGGATTGAAATGATTGCAAGACATGGCCAGCTGGGAAGCCATTAACAGCAGTCACTGTGGATCATTTTCAGTTTTGTTTTTCTTCTTTTTTCTCTCCGTTCTTTTTTTCTCCTCTATAACTACTAGTAAGCTGATTGGCACCTGGCCTTTCCTCTCATTGGCAATCTTGGAGACATTGCTGCCCATATGGCCTGAACCAAAGCCTGACATTTTTGATAGGTGACATGACAGTGAGCTGCACAGGAGTGATAAGAGTGTAACTGCTGCTATATACCCTGCCATTCTGATAACTCCTGCAGCTGTATGGTGACTGTGTATCAACAAGTCTAAATCTGAAAGAAATAAGTTCTTTCAAATGCAGTGATAAAAACATGCCTGAAGATATGCTGCTGGCAAACCATGTATATCTTCTAAGCAGAGAGGGATGTGGGACACCAATTTAATAAATGTAAATGGTAACTACGAGAATACAGAGTTTGTCTACATTACTATTAAAAAAAAAAAAAAGAAGAATATTAGGAATCTAACAACAACAAATGACACATGGACCACCAATGGACTTTGTGTATGTAGTTTCTAAGCTTAATTTTAATTTAATTTTATCATATTTAGTTATTATTGATTGATTGATTGATTGATTGATTGATTGATTGATTGATGAGGGTGTCGCAGTGGTTAGCACGTTAACCTCACATCAAGAAGGACTGGGTTCGATTCTCAGGCTCGGGGCATTTCTGTGTGGAGTTTGCATGTTCTCCACATGCTTCCATTAAGTTTCCTCCCACAGTCCAAAAACATGCACAGTAGGCTAACTGGCTGTTCCAAATCGCACCTAGGTGTGCGAGTGAGTGTGAATGGTTGTATGTGTATTGGGTCTGAAATTGCCTGGCAAGCTGTTCAGGGTGTACCTCGACTTTACCCAGAGTCAGCTGAGATAGGCATCAGCCTCCCCGTGACCCTAATTAGGATTGAGCGACTTAGAAAACAAATGAATTGACGAATGAATGATTGTTTGATTGATTGAGCATTTAGACTTTTGAATATCTGGCAGCATGATGGCTATGAGAATGTGTCCGCTATTTTGACTCAAGCTTTCGTTTGTTCCTGTTAGCAGACTGCTACCTGTGATGGAAATTTGTTAATGAGTTTGGTGCTGAATGTGATGTCTCTGTGCATTATTTTACCCTTCTTAAGATGACAAATGAAAAAATGTAATAAACATATTTTGAAAAAAAAAAAAAAAACTGGAACATTCGCCTCACAGCACAAAGGTCCTGGGTTCGAGTCCCACGCCCCTATGTGCAGTTTGCATGTTCTCCCTGTGCTTGTGCGGGTTTCCTCCAGGTACTCCGGTTTCCTCCTTCAGTCCAAAGACATGCACATCAGGCTAATTGGCTGTTCTAAATTGCCCCTAAGTGTGAATGTGAACAGTTATGTTTTGTGTGTGTGTGTGTGTGTGTGTGTGTGTGTGTGTGTGTGTGTGTGTGTGTGTTGGCACTGAGATCGTCTGGTGAGCTGTTTATGGTGTATCCTGCCTTCTCCCTGTCGGCTGAAATAGGCTCCATCCCCCCTGCGACCCGAGTAGGATTACGAGGGTTCGGAAAATAAATTAATGAATGAATGAATATCTCTGCACAGCAAACAATATTGTTGTCTCATTACACCAAAAGAATATTCATTAACTGTGCATGTTGCTGGAGATTGCTGTACTGTACTGCATTACAAAAGGAAACATTAAACCATTGCACGACTTTGCTAAAGGAGCAAAGTATATTATAGACGTTGACTGTGCTAATTGGTCAGGAAGAACAAAAATTAATTTTCAGATATGAGCTAAAACCCATGTTCTCAGCAAATAAATTGGTCATTACTACGTTTCTCTTTATTTAGAAGAGTTTGAAGAGCTAGAAAAGGCTGATATTCTTGGAAATGTTCCTGCAAGTACAGTAAAAACAAGTTCAGTACCATAACAGAATACAATAGAACAGAATAAAAGCTACATTTACACAAGCATGAAGTTCTTTGTATGGCGTTGCAGGTAACTATTTTTCCACCTTCACCCTCTGGCAGTGCAGCCTGTTCCCAGTAATCAGTATAAGGCACTGATTGAATTTGAATTGACAAAAGCACATTTTGCTTGATTGCTAATTTCCTTTCCTGTGGTTAAATCCATTTTTTTGTATTTATGTCATTGCTCTAAAATGATAGACAGCTACATTCTGTTGGCAAGTTGCACACAAGTCCCAAAAATATGTGGACACTTGATCATCACACCCATCTGTAATCCTTCTCTGAACTGTTGCCAGAAGGCACATCCTTTTCTCTAGAAGTTATGTGTCTAATATAGAGATTTTGGCACTGCCTAAAAGTGGAGCTCCCATATGATTTCCCTTACTTGACAGTTTTGATGGGAGCTCTCAACCCCATCCACGTATCCTACATATATCAAGATTAATTACATTTAATAAGTTGTTCATAGAAGGGAATAAAAATGAGGGAACCAAACATGCAATCATAATCTCATTACACCATTTAGAAACCGTTGCTTTAGAGAACATTTCAATAACACAAGAATATCATTAGTTCTCTTTTTATTTCACGTCATTAATGATGACATCACATCACATGACCCGACTATTATACGCCTCCTGTTCTCTATATTACTCTCTCCCAGAATTTTTTTTTTTTTTCTTTTTTCAAGATATACAATTTTCAAAGAAGAACACAGGGTCTAATGTGCACACATACGCTGGAACAATGGAGAACGGTTTTATTAAGAAAAAAGAAAACAAATTCATCTCTCAGGAAGGGAACCACCTATTGCAACCAAACAAGGGCATGTTCATCTATGGGGAGATAGTAGTTCAAAGCCATATTAATATGGTTTGGTGAGCACAATTACATTAGAAAAATTTAATGTCTTGACGTTCCAAAAGCAACTCGATGGTTAGACGCTTATCACTGGTGTTCCAGAGCTCCGGTATAAGGTATTACTGGAACTAAGCATCTCAAACACTGTTCTGACATGACAATGCTCCTGTGCACAAAGTCAGGTCCATGAAGACATGGTTTGTCAAGATTCGAGTGAAAGCACTCAAGTGTCCTGCACAAATCCCTGACCTCAACCCCACTGAACACCTTAAGCCACATCCAAATAGAAAGCAGCAAGCAATAAGGGAGTATGCATAAGTTAATGAATGCATTATGCATAATGAATGCCAGCAAAATGGGCAATGAGGGACAAAAATTTCTTAACAAGAAGTGGGTGGGCATGGAGATAAACTTTGATTCAAGCAATAACCAATCAGAGCTTAAAGATACTGTTGATTGATGGATGCTGCCAAACGCTGAGTTCCCTAAAACCTTTTTTCCTTCTTGCTTCCATTAAAAAAAGATGCCGATTTCGCATCCAGTTCAGTGACAAATCGACAAGTCGCTCATCACTTCCTGTGTGGATGTGGTCTTATGGATAAACTGGGACCCTACTAATGCTTTTGTGGCTCAAAGAGCAGCTGTCACTGCAGAAACACTTCAAGAACATCAAATCATTGTATTTAAACGAATAAAACAAATATGTTAGGTATATCAGCATATTAGCATGTTTGCTTCACAGCATGAGGGTCCTGGGTTCGAGTCCCAGGCTTGGGCATTTTTATGTGGAGTTTGCATGTTCTCCCCATGCTTGCATGGGTTTCCTCTGGGTACTCCGGTTTCTTCCGCACGCACATCAGGCTAATTGGCTGTTCCAAATTGACTCTAGTTGTTAGTGTGTGCGTGAATGGTTGTGTGTGTTGCCCTGCGATGGTCTGACGAGCTGTTCAGGGTGTACCCCACCTTCGTTGGGTACTCTGTTGGGTGAGATAGGCTCCAGCCTCCCTGTAACCCTAATAGTAGGATTAAGTGGTTTGGCAAATTAGTGAGTGATGAACATGTGTGCATTTGCGACTCATTTTCATTTAATGTTGGTGCAGTCTTAAACATGTAAAAATTGTTGGAGACTACCAGAAGTGATCGTGCAAGACCTTTTGCCAAATGTGTCAAAAAGATGTCATTGTTTTCTGTGCCAATATTCAGAAACATGTACCAGCAATGCCTGCTTGTTGTGTTGTTGGGGTCTACTTAAATACTTACACAATAAGCTTTTTTGCTTATCGCTCATAAACGGAAAGGTGATAAATGGACTAAACGGGGAAGAAAAACTCAGGACAGCTGGTAACCCTCACATACACTTGTCTTATGTAGTATAGTGTAGTGTAGTGCTCATTTTGAGCCCGAATGTTTTGATCCAATCCCAGGATTGAAAGTTTCACGTGGATGTACAGTCAAAACACAAAAGGTCTGCATTGGGGACAGCAGTTTCTATAGAGATACCAAGGTCCTTCTGTGCCTGAAGGCGAGGTGAACGTCACTGAATGGTCCCATGGACGGAACGTAGTCATCCACCATGCCTGATGCACATAAGTGTTTTAGTTTATACTAAGTCCATAGTCCAAGCATCATTCGTTTTATTCATTCATTCATTTTCTAAGCCGCGTAAACTGGTCAAAGGTACACGCTGAACTGCTTGCCAGACCACTGCAGGGCAAACATACATACAACCATTCACACTCACTCTCACACCTAGGGGCGATTTCGAACAGCCAATTAGCCGACTGTGCATGTTTTTGGATTTTACCCGGAGGACACCCTCGCAAGTACCCGGAGGACACCCTCGCAAGCATGCAAAGAACATGCAAACTCCACACAGAAACGCCCCGAGCCTGGGAATTGTGTGCTCACTTTGGATGGGTTACATGCAGATGCAATAATTTCCCTTGCAGGATTAATACAGTATAGAAATAAATAAATAAATAAAATAACCACTACGCTCGTTCATATTATTCACTGTTAATTGTCATTAGATTCTAGCTCTCTCAGTGCTCTCATATACTGCTCTGCCACACACTGGTAGAGAAAGCAGGACACTGGCTGAAACCAAAACTGATATAAATGCATAAGTTTGTGAATTGTGCTAAAAAAAAAAACATTATAAAAATAAACATGCTCGGCCTTGTTTGTAGTGTTCTATGCTGATACAAAGGAGAATGGCACTATTACTAAGATTTAGGGATTCCAAAATAATTCTCTTCTGTCCAGGGAAGAAAATCAAATAGTCTGTTTTTCTATAGATAAAGAGCTGATTAAAGCACATCTCATTAAATGATAAGAGCAAATGAAATGAGATTTCCTATATTTACTATAGCAATGCTAAAACTTCTCGGATAGTTGAATGTAGAGGCAAACACATGGGCACACACACACACGCACACACACACACACACACACACACACACACACACACACACACACACAAACACACATTTGTCTTACTATTTTTTTGGACGACCTTAAAGTGAACCCATCGGCTATTTTTATGCATTTCGGGACAAACACACACACACAGTTAATTGGTTTTCAATGTCATTTTTTTCAGCAGGTCGGAACTATTTACTATATAGCTTACTGTGCATGTTTTTGGACTGTGGGAGGAAACCGGAGTACCCGGAGGAAACCCACACAAGCACAGGGAGAACATGCAATCTCCACGCAGAAACGCCCGAGACCGGGAAGTGAAACCAGGCCTTCTTGTTGTGCTAACCACTGCGCCACCGTGCCCCCCAGGTCGTAACTATTTTAAAGGAGGGAAAAAAATGCAAAAAACACAAAATAATAATCTAAAGAAACACCAAGAAGAAAAAAGCAACATCATAATAGTTTATTTCTTCGTAATGTGCCGTATTCAGGAAAGAAAAAACACAACGAATAAATAGAAATTTAAAAAGCATCTCTTCTGACAATCGCCTCACCTTCTTCCCATAACATCAAATCCCCCCACCCCACCCCACCCCCCTTTCCCGAAGCTTTTTCCATTGGTCTTAGATGTAAGTAAAGATACTGCACAAGATGGTCAATATAGACCAGATCTCAGATCGCAATGGGAAACGGACGGTACAACAGGCATGCTGATGCATGAGTGGTCCTCGTTTTAATACACAGGCACACAAAAACGAATGTATTGGCATGTCAGAGACACAGAAACATTTAGAAACAGATTTGCAAAATACCTATTTACACAAATCAATAAATAAACTCAAGACCACCTTTGCATCGCTTCTGGACTGCCGGCTGATATACTGACTCCGATCCAAAAGCCACCTTTAAACAAAAAAAACTATGGTGTATAATCCCATTTCTTAGCACATTACATATTCATAGTCCTTTCAGGTCATTCTTTATGAAAAGCAAGGGGCTGCTTATTCACCATGTGCACAGAATATGAATACACACACTCTATATATAGGGTTTTTCTGTTGCCGCAGTCTTGCCATTGTATCGGCTTGGTTAGGATATCGCGTTCATCGTGCTCAGTGAATAAGGCACGGGAATCAAAATCAAAGCTGACCGAATAAACTGTAACCATGGAGGATATTGGGAATGCCATTTCCTAAATGAGTCTGTTGGGATTATACGGATCTTTTGCCTGATAAAACAAAACAAGTATAATACAAAGGTGACCGAACCATGACTCCCATGCCTTTATCGCTGCTTGGGTTTTGGGTTTCACCACAAGGACAAAAAATAAATAAATAATAATAACTTGAACATAAAAGGCTCTTTCATCCAGGCCTGAGAGACCAGTAAAGGAAAGAAAAAGACATCGAAGGCCTCAGAAAGGCTCGGTTGCTCTTTCATCGGTTCTCTGGTCACAACTTCAGGTGTTATCTGACCTCTAGACAGTCCAGGTACTCCAAAGCCAGGTCATAACAGAACCGATACTGTTCCTGAAATGGAAAATAAAAAGAGAGTCCATCAGATTTGGCTCGATATGACATTCTGAATAAAGATCAGACTGCTTTAGGTCGGATTATGCATCTAAGAACCATTCCTTTTAGAATACTGAAGGGTTCGAAATCACTCAGCAAGAACAAAACAGAAGGCTTAAGTTCTTAGCGGACCTTTTAAATATTTAAAGGCAACGGATTCTCCCATAGACCCTTATTTTGTACATGAGATATGCTAACATTAGGTAGCAACTTCGACTGAACCTCTTTTTTCCAGCTGGACACACATTTCATTGGATTCATTCATAAATACTTTTTCAGGAGTGTTTACACCGGAAATGTGGTACTCTGGTGTGGAAATGTGGAAACACCACTCCAAATTAATGTGCAAGTACACTCACTAATCCAGTAGCGATGAATAGGCTTCATATCGTGTAATCGGAATATCCTCCTGCAATTTTATACTTATATGGTTCATATTGTTTTAAGAGAACTTGTTCAGTTCAATTGCGCACATGAAATTAGAGAACATTTTGTGAAACCGAGTCGCTCCATCCTATAAAAGTCTGTGCGCGTGCTCGATTACACAGTGCACAGGTTGAGCCAGTATTACTAGGAGATATAGTGCACACTGCACCAAATGGAATAGAATATTGAAGGACTGGTTGTATTTTTAATGCATCGTATTTTTAATTCTGCACAACACTTTAGAGTCATTAATCTTTTTAAATTCTTTATTTTATTTCTTTATTTCTTTTTGTAATTGCTGTGGGTGTTAATAAAAATACACTTCCACCTCCTCTGCATGGGAGAAGTTCCTGTTTAGTTTTTGCCATTTAGTTTACATTTTGTCTTTTTCTGCTCTGACCTTTGCCTTTTAAAGAATATTGTAGGCGGTACTTAACGTAAATCAGCTGTGCGATAAATGCGATTGGTAATTTATGAGCAACTGTTATTTAACATATGAATCTGATCACGAAACTGCCACATGTTACATACTGACCTATACCAATTCAAGTTGCCTGTTCCTAGCGGCACGCAAATCTGACAGCCAAAAGAAAAAGGACAAAGATAAGTCTTTTATTAACTGCCATATATTTCATCTGATAAATATTTCTTCATAATTTGACAGTGCATTGAAGTTGAAGATTTCCTGTCCATGTTACATACTGTATCTTGTGCATCCACTGATTTCTGATGTATTGGCATTTATTGACTATAGATAATAAAGAAAAGTTGAACATGTCAAGCACTATCATTTGGCAGAGTGTGACTAATTAAACTATTAGCTAAAGCTATTTTAGTGAATAGAAGGCCATTCATTCTGTCCATGTTACATACTTTTTTTAAGTCGTCATATTGTAATGCTGTTCCTCCAAGGAATATTATCCCACATCTACCATGGTTTAATGCATATCGGCCTAATACATTAGAAAAGGGGAAAAATTATTTTTTATAAATCTGCAGAAAATTTCATGTCAGTGTCACACATTTCAGTACCGGTTTCATGATCAGACCCATATACAGTGGGGCAAAAAAGTATTTAGTCAGCCACCAATTGTGCAAGTTTTCCCACTTAAAAGATGAGAGGTCTCCAATTTTCATCATAGGTACACCTCAACTATGAGAGACAAAATGAGAAAAGAAAATCCAGAAAATCACATTATCTGATTTTTAAAGAATTTATTTGCAAATTATGGTGGAAAATAAGTATTTGGTCAATAACAAAAGTTCATCTCAATA
>JBCNYH010000022.1:4848288-4859833 GCA_039654325.1 Tandanus tandanus | reverse complement strand
GGTAACATTTGCAGAGCAGTGCAGCTGGATTCAAGAGATGGCATAATGGATTAGGGGATTAAGAGTGACATCTTTATTTAATGGTAAACTAAAGCACATTAAATGGGCAGTGTGCTTAATTTCAGGTTACGTGGATTATGGATGTAGCTTTCTGTGGGTATTTATGGGTACAGATGTATTATAGCATGAGAAACTGCATGATATTATTGAGTGTATTTTTCAGGGCTGTCTACTCCTATTCTTATTCCTTACTGATGTGACAAATTTAGAAGACCAGACACAGCTGCTCTAGGAATTAGCATCATTAAATTAAACATTTTTATCACAAAATGGCTATATATAACAATTTATAGCCAATAAAACAATATATGCAACCAAAACAGTTATTCACCTCAGGCTCGATGGATATCCACTTTGCTGAGGCAAATAATTGTTTTAATATATACTACATGAGAAGATAAGAAAGGCAAACTAAAATGAGAACTGTGTTCCTTATTTCTAGACTTTTTTAATAATTCCAGCATTTCCACAAGTTAACAGGGAGAATAATGGTTATTAATATATACTACATTGGAACAACGTGATCTGATTGGTCCGCTATCTCAGGATTTAAAATCATTATGCTGAGTGAATAATGCTAAAATCAAAACAACAGACCCACACAGTTTGTCAGGGTCACTTTGCGTGTCATCATTATAATGCTTTAAAAAAAATAAAATAAAATAAAATCGCACTTTCTTTTGCTTTTTCCTTGTATTTCCTGTAATATATACTAAAACACCATTTTGGAGCTGGACATACTTTTGTTTCATTACTTTCCATTTATTTATGAATAAGGAGACTAAACAGACCAGAAGAGATACCATTAGCTACACCGAGCTATTAGCTGGCATGCAGTGCAAAGTTCAACTGATCTAATCTGGTTAAAATTTGTAAATATAAACTATATAATCTAAGTAGTATATACAGTAGTGAGCAGTGAAGATTATACACCACCACTTTCGTCTAAAAGGGCTCCTAATAAAAAGAAGTAAAAAATTACTTCTCTATAATTTTTTGGAGAAAATGTATTGAACAATGTTATTGTAGGCAACGTGAACCAAAAATAATCATTCCGACAAGTATATTGAGGTAAAAGTACGGCTTTCCCTGATGTCCTCCAAACAAAAAAACACCAAAATTTTTAACACTAAAAAAATTCACTTCTACCCAAAATCTTTTCAGAAATTCTACAATGTCCTCTGATGTATACCAGTGTTTTCCAATGTGTACCGATGTTCCATTTCTTTAGTTTTTTACTGTCTTAAGAAAGTTGTCAACTTGTCTGTTGTTTTAACTAATTAATACATTTTAGCTACGTTCACGCCAACTTAAATCTGAAAATGTAGATTACATGCCAGTAAAATAAAAAATAAATAATAATAAAAAATATCAATAAAATTATAATTTCTCTCCTATTTTCCAAATGTAACCAAAACACGTAAACACCATTTTTTCCCCCCTCACCAATCCTCGCATAATACTGTAATGGGTGACAAAGTTACAAAATCCAGCTAACTACTACCACTGCCAATTTAAAAATTACTGCTCAATGCTGGGATTAAACCGCAGTTGTATTCTGTATTAAGCACAGCAAATATAAAGCATGTCTTCTGCATTGGAGGAGCAGTACATGAGTATTGTAGACTATGGTGATCGTTTGTTGGCAAATTTGCTAGACGGAGCAGCACTGATTACATTTCACCTGTCAGTTTTGTTATGGTGCCTTGAACACAAATTTTCACCAGTGACAACTATATGTCATCATTTCGACAACTCTCCAATTTCCTTTTTTATGTTAGAAAGCAAACCTGGTGTTTTCAAATTTAGCCAGGTTAATATGAACATAGCCTTAATAAAAGAAAACAAATGCTGTGCCAACACACCCAGGCAGAGTTGGACTGGTTGATCTGGTTGAGCATCACAATGGAGGTGCATCCGTAATCAAAAACCAGCCTCCAGAAATCTCCAGTGGTGATGGGAAGCGGGTGGGGCGTCACCACGAAGGCAGCCGGCCGAAGGAAACTGTCCATAAGGGCTGCGTTGATGTAGTCACTGCCATCCACCTCTGTGGTGATGAGGAAAGCCAGGGCTCGGTCAGGAGGCAGCACATCCATGCTTCTGTTCTTCTCTCGGTTTCTGGGTAACAGTGACACACTGCACTCCTCCACGTCCAAGTGAGGCGTCACAGAGTTCAGCGTCTGGCAGGCAGAAAACAAAATAAACAAAACTGACTGAAAGTGAAGATAGAATTAAAAAGCCAGAGAAGGACAAGGCAAAAAGTGGAATGATGGAAAATTAGAATATCAAAATGAGAAAACAGGTGAAACAAAGGGCTTTCCTCACATTTTTTGCCGCATAACACTAAAATTTCACACCAAGTATGAGATGAACTGGGTAATAAAAAATGTCATTGCCCAAAGGCTTAATGCTCACGGGAAGGCTGGAGCCTACCTCAGCCGACTCTGGTTGAAGGTGGGGTACATTCTGAACAGTTTGCCAAGCCATCAAATCCCAACACACACACACACACACACACACACACACACACACACACACACACACACACACACACACACACACACAGTATTCATACTCACACCTAAGGGCAATTTGTCCCAGCCAATTGTGAATGTCTTTGGACTGTAGGAGGAAACTGGAGTACCCGGACGAAACCCACACAAGCATGGGAAGAACATGTAAACCCCACCCATAAACACCCTCAAAGAGCCTGGGACTTGAACCCAGGACTACTTGCTGTGTGGCGGACATGCTATGCCACTATGCCACCGTGCTGACCTGGTGAAAAAATGTCTTAGCTAATTGCCTCCGCCAAGAAGGTTCTGTTTTGCCTGCAGTTCTTTTTGTGTGGTTGTTATCGGGGTTAGGTTTTGAGTGGATTTTCATTAAACTTCTTCCAGGGCAGGGCTTTGGACAAGGAAGTCTCCATTAGATTTGGGAGGTGGTCCAGATGAAATTCTGAATCCAATTGTCTTATTTACAGGATTCTTTAACATTGTGAGATAAAACAATTTTTTGGTTAGAACAGTTTGGTTTAAATGGAGAATTGCTGGGCTTGGTTTGCGCTCTCTGAGTGCTGTTGTTCTGAGTTCAATTAATTGTATTCCCTTTTGAAACAATTGTTTTATCATGTGCTCATGACTCATGACTCACATGACACATTGTTATCAAGGGCATTGGTTCCTGATCATTGTAAAGCTATATAAAGTAGTTATATGGGGAAGCACAATGGCATATTGGATATCCTCCACATGTCCACCTCACACCAAGAAGGTCCTGGGCTCGGGCGTTTATGTATGGAGTTTGCACGTTTTATCTGTGCTTGCGTGGGTTTCCTGCAGGTACTACAGTGTCCTCCCACAGTAATAAAAAAAATAAATGTAATTTAAAAAAAAAAAAACATGCACATTAAGCTAACTGGCTGTTCAAAATTAACCCTAGCTGGGAGTGTGGACATCGATGGTTGTGTGTGTGCTGCCCTGTGATGGCTTGGCAGTTGTTCATGGTGTACCCTGCCTTCGCCCAGACTTGGCTGAGGTATGCACCAGCCTCCCCAAGACCCAAGTAGAATTAAGTGGTTCAGAAAATGAGTGTGTGTGGGTAGTAATGTGGAAGCTTTTTGATTTGTTTCTACTGGGAAGGAGAATGGAGGGAAGACTGGAAAGCAAGGGCTGCACTGGACATGATTGAGCCAACAATTCTTTGTAGTCACCCTGTGTATTTGGGTATATATCATGTATTAATTGTACAGAAATCTTGTTGACTGCTACAGCTGTATCGCTGACTCAAGTCAACCTGCAGTCTGTGGTCTTTCCAGTGTCAAATGCTTTTAGTACCACATTGCTGCATCCTGGTCCCAAACAGCTAACCAGTTCCCATACCAGCCTGTGACCTGATAGCTGGAAACATCTGTTATGCATCAAAAATTCCTAAACAGATTTAACCTGTTCTCTTCAATCTCATAAATACATAATCAGATGCTTTTCTAAGCTGTTCCTCGTGTTTATATTTGGCAGGTGTGTGGCGTATCTCAAGCCAGCCAAGCCCTGTGACAAATTTCCTCCTTGGCTGTCTGTTTTAAAAGGAAAAATGTCAAATCGAGCCATTTCAGGCAGACGCTTTACTTCTGTCAGCCAGTCTAAGACTACAGTGTGCAAAGGCTTTCACATTTTTTTGCTATTAGGCTCATCAGGGATGATGTGGTTCACTAAACTTCTGGCTTCATGACATAAATAGTTTCCCTATTGCAAGAACGTGCATACAATTTTTTAATTTGAAAAAAAAAAACTAACTGATTAAAATTTCTGTAAATTGTGTTTGGGATCTGCTTGATGAGCCAGAAAAAGCTCTCAGCATGTAGATCTCTGATCATGCTGGAGCAAGGAGGATTATTATTTTTTCACTAGAAACACCATGAGTACTAATAAGGCTTTGATAGTACCACAGATAGTAGCAGACTCTCATCTCCCAGAAAGCGGACAGTGAGAACTTCCTAATATTCAAGCATAATGATTCAGATTGCAGGGTAAATGCTTTGGCTGATTATAATGGTGTTTATAATGAAGCAGCACATTACAAGTCCATCAAAAAATGGGATTTGAATGACAATAGGGTAGATTACTGAAGCTATGATGCCTAATGTCCACCACTTGCTGATGGGGCATTCCAGAATAGCATACATAACATTAAGGTTGTCTAGGTATTGCAGTATAGTGACGGAATAGCATGCAGTAGAGTCCTGGAACACATTAAGGGCTACTCAGAAATGAGGTCGATAATATTTTCATGCAACGGAGACACAGTGAAATGAATGTAATGGATGTAGCTCATTAAAATAGCACTAAGCAATTACAACAGGAGAAATAGCTGATTTAATAAAATCAGTGGTCCACCTAAGGATCTGCACTCATCTCTTATGTACAAGTCCTACTTACACACTGTACCAGTCATTTATATATCCATATAGATACCATGTATATAAATTAAAGGAATAATTTTTACTTAAGTAAACTATTGCATGTTATGTTCAACAAAAAGAGAAGAGGGAAATAAATGATAGTAATTGAAGTAAAACGGACATTATCATTATCATAATATGGTAATGCACCATAGTGGAGAGCATGTCCACCTTACAGTAAGACAATCTTGGCTTTGAGTCCCGAACTCGGCGACGGTGTTTCTGTATGGGTTTCCTCCAGGTACTCCTGTGTCGTCGCACAGTCCAAACACATGCCCATTAAGCTAATTGACTTTTACAAATTGCCCCTATGTGTGAGTGTGAGTGTGAATGGTAGTGTATATGTTGGCCAGCCTCCCCACGACCCTAGGATTAAGCGGTTCAGGAAGTAAATGAATGAATGTAAAAGCGGCATTACTTTTTCACAATACAAAATGTTACCTTTTCCCACAGGTTAACTCTCCGATATTTATTTAGTAGGCTTTGCACTGACACTATGATGCTAATGTGGCTAGTCAACTCCATTTGTGACCCGCTCCAGCATAATACAGATTCAGTAGGAAATTAACATACTGAGATATTGATATATTTGGAAAGAGAATGTAATTATGCTTCAAAATGAGGTATAATACATGATTATATCATGAAAATTGACTGAGTTACATCACTGTGTATGTCGCTAATCAGGAAATGCTACTTTGAGAAAATAGCAATTACACTTACAGAACCAGTTTCTGAATGTCCGCATCTGAAACTCCCTAACATCCATACACTTACTGAATCCGGCTTTCGACCCATTAGCACCATCGTACTAGCATCTTCCAGCAACAGATGAGTTCTATTTACACAGAGTCATGTCCATTTTGAGGCTTCTCATTGGTTTAGCGTTATATGATTGGGGGAATCCTTCTGGGGTTCTGTAAGTAGGGAGAGTATTCTGGTAGTGAATCTGGATAATAAGGAAATACCCTGAGCAACCACAAAAGCGGTTTGAAAATCGGCAAAATAACAAGATATTTCCTTTGTTTTACAGCAACTTGGACATGGAACCCTTTCTCAAACAAGCATTTTAGCACGGATAGATTGTGTTTATGGATATTTGAACTTGGTCATTTCGAAGATTATGCTTTGAAGGATGTATTTTGGATATCATATTTTCGCCCAGGTAAAACACAGCTCTTACTCACAAAGACCACCTTGCAACCGAATTCGTATTATGCTGGAGCGGGTCACATTTTAAATCTACTTACCGAAATTCAGATAAAAAAACTGAAATAATTTGAATGAAAAGAATGAACCGACAAATCACAAATTTGATAAGCTTGATTTACAGAAGAGAGTATGTGGTAAACATTTCGGCTTAACACTGCAATCTTTCCTTTCCTTTCTCTGTTTGTTTGCCATTCTAATGTTCTGTTGATTTTCTCCCGCCGTCTGCTCGTTTCTGGATGTGGCTCTGGGCCCAGTCTAGGGTGTCAGGTTCCCCAGTTCTTGGTTCTTCAAGAATGATGTGTGTCCTTCTGCTTGCTCTGGCATGTAATGAGACTGCAGCTCTGGTCGTTGTCTGCACTGCCTTGTGCTCTCCGTGGCTGTGTTTGTGTTTTCACTTTATGAGTACATGGCACAGTGCTCCAAGTGCTGTTGGATAATTTGACTGCGACTGTGCAGGCTGTGTGGAAATACCTGTGTGTGCCATATGGTGGGACTTTCAGCAGTTTTAAAGTACTAAAAGTTATCAGGAAGCTGTTTTATTTATTTATTTGGTGTGCTTTGGTGTGAGAGACATCAAATTAAACAAATATACACTTGCACTGGAAGTCTTGTGGGCATCAAGCCACTACCTATGGCCTCAGGTGCCCTGACTGTCAGTTTATAGCAGTCGCTTGTTGACAATCAGGACTCAGCTGCAGTGGACCAGGGTCCGTGCTGGACAAGACACCTTCCTCTAAGGTCTCATTTTATACCGTTATCTCTTCTCTCAAAAGGACTCATTTTTCATCATTAGTCGAGTTACCAACATGTTGGGATTTTTTTCCAGGACTGCCTTCTATAGATCCTTCGTGTTGTGCAAAACCTCGGGGCACCGCTTAGAGGCACAATGGACAATTCAGCGTGTGAGAGGCTGGATGATACTTGCTGGTGATGAATTGGCTCTGAGATGTGCACCATATGCCAGTGGATATGGGGAAACCAGCCTGCGATGCCAAGGTGTGTATAGGTCAATCAGAAAAGTGCTACTCCTTCAGTGACCTTGTCCCTTGCACTTCTTCATTTTCTTCTTCTTGTCCGAAATTATCTATTTATTTACTCTCACTCTGACTCACTTTCCAAACCACTTAATCCTAATATAGAGATTTCGGCACTGCCTAAAAGCAGAGCTCCCATATAATTTCTCTTACTTGACAAGTTTTTGGTGGGAACTCTCAAATCCCGTACACGTATCCTATGTATATTAAGATTAATTCATTTTAATAACTTGTTTATAGAAGGGAATAAAAATGAGGTAACCAAACACACAATCTTAGTCTTGACATGTAAAGTACACCATTTAGAAACCGTAGCTTAGCTTTAGAGAACATTTCAATAACACAAGAATATATAGTTAGTTATTTATTTATTTCACATCATTAACGATGATGTCACATCACGTGATCCGAGTATTATATGCCTCCTGTTCTCAATATTACTCTCTCCCAGAAACATTTTCTTATGTTTTTCCTTTTTCGAGATATACATTTTTCAAAGAATAACACAGAGCTCCCATGTGTACGTGTACGCCAGAAGGAAAGAGGGACAGACGGACATACACTTTAGGTTTATTATTAGCAAATTCATATCTCAGAAAGGGAATCACCTATTGCAACCAAACTTGGGCACATTCATCTATGGGGAGATAGTGGTTCAAAGCCATATTCGTTTGGCCTGGTGAGTACAATCACATAAGGAAAATGAATGAAAATGACTTGACATTCCAAAAGAAACTTGATGGTTAGACACTTTTTCAATTAACCTTCAACAATAGTGCTCCACTCCTGCTATTAAGGTCACAGGGAGGCTATCGCCTATCTTAGCCGACTCTGAGCGAAGGTGGGATACACCCTGAATAGCTTGCCAGACCATTTTATGGCCAACATACACACAACTATTTACAGTCACATCCACACCTGGGGTCATCTGGAACAGCCAATTCGCCTAATGTGCATGTCTTTGGTCTGTGGGAGGAATTGAATTTTTGTATCTGATTATTATGCAATTGAATTTGTATCCTTGCCCATACACAAATATTCAGCCATGGAAAACAATTTGATTATAAAACAAAATGTCAAATAAATGTCACAGTTCTGATTTGTCTTTTGTTCGTTTTTAAGATTCACTGTTGACGTAAACTCAAGCATCTGTTGCTTGAATGTTCTTGTTCAACTAATCGCTGATAAGGAGCCTAATTTAAAACTCAGTAAGATCTTCAAATGTCAGAAATACATCTATTACTTTAAAGACAAGTAAATTGCCATCAGAGTCATTCTTTAAACCTCCGATCATGAAGTTTCGGAGTTCCCGGCATCTCACAAACACACATCAGTATATGAATAGACTAAAGTTAACTTTCTAATGTTTAGTGCTGTACAAGACTGACATGCTTTTTGTTTGTCCTGTGGCACTTCCACTAACCGAAACGGATGATAAAAGGCTTCAGAGAGTTACAAATAAAAAAAATAAAAATAAAAAACGCTTACCTGGAACTCTTCTCTGAGCTGAGATGTGTTGCTCTGTGTATCAACCCTCAGTAAGTCCTTGTAGGTGAGCGCGAACTCGCTGACTGGGATGGCCGTCTCACCACACAGGCAAGCCTCGAGAATGGCGTCGTGAATAAAGACATACTGCTCCTAAAAAAAAAAAAGAGGCAGTAGTTAAAGTGTGTGAGGGAACTAAAAACTAATCTGTACTTGTTTGTTTAATTAGTACTGTAACATGTATTTATTCATAGTTATCTAGCTTTAGCCTTGTTAGCATCATGATGGAAAACTGTATATGAGGCAGGAATCCATGCACACACATGTAAAACTCTTCCACACCTTTGGGCAAGTCTGTCTACCACCATCTTTTTTTTTTTAATATGAGGAAAACATTTGTAGTATTTGATGGGGAAAAAACCCACAAAATAAAGAAGGGTGAATAAAATACTGAAGGCATGAATAATTTACAGCTTTTGTCCTGTTATTTTTTTTCATCCGTGTGGATTTATTTGTTTGTTTCTTTGTTTGTTAATTTGTTTAGCAACTTCCTGTTCACAATTTTTGACAGATCAATCTGAACTTTTATACCTGTTAGGTGATCACACAAAGGTGTTTCCATTAAAGGTATGGGCATGTAGCATTTTAAAGGATCTACTGAAAGTAACTAAGTATATTACTGCACTTTACAAGAAGGGCCATCTCTATTTTTTGAGGCGGCTAAGGTCGTTTGACATCTGCTGAACACTGTTGTGGCCAGCGCTATTCTCTATGCTGTTGCATGCTGGGGCAGCAGGCTAAGGGTTGCAGATTACTTCTCTTTTAATTTTTCTAATTACTTCTCTATAATATTTTGGTGAAAATGTATTGAACAATGCTATTGTAGGCAATGAGAACCAAAATAATCATTCCGACAAGTATAATGAGGTGAAAGTATGGCTAATAAACAAAAACACTGAAAATAACAGTTTTTCAGAAAAATTGAAAGGTGTTGCAAATTTTATTTATGTATTTATTTATTTTTAACTTTTGCATAGCATGAATGAACTTCAAACCATATGGAATGGTTTAGCGAGTGAAGAAATAAAAAAATACAGTACAGTTATACAACTTAACAAAATGAAGATAAATCAGAAACCAAGTATTATTCAAGTATTTATTTTATGTAATATTGGATCATATTGATGAGAATAAGTAAACAAACAACAATATATACTAATAACAAAAATAACTTTTATTTTTTTTAATTCTCTTCTTTGAGAAAAAAAAAAAGTCAATATTTAGTGTGAATTTTACCTTTACTTTGATTACAGCATTTAACCTTTCAGGCATAGTGTTCACATATATTTAATGAATTCACTCGCTAAACCATTCCATATGGTTTGAAGTTCATTCATGCTATGCAAAACTCCAAAAAATTTAATTTGTGACACCTTTACATTTTTCTGAAAAATTTGTATTTTGCAAATAAACGCAAAAAATAAATGCAGTTCATCAGTCATTAAGGAAAGTTAGCTCCATGTCCACAGTACTTTGCAAGACTGTAAAGCAGTCAGAACACATTCATTCGGTACATAGCGCCAAACAGGGTTTCTTTGTATGCTTTAATATTCATTAACATGTTTCAACATTGGTAGGAATTAATTCTCATGGATCAATATAATTTATACATAAATTAATAAATAAATAAATAAAATTAAATATTTAGATAAAGCTAGGATTAAGCGGTTCAGAAAATGAATGAATGGATAAATGAATTTAGATAAAGCATTTTCTAAATGCTTGTTTGCTTGTTTGTATGCATTTTTGTTGATTATTGTAACAGCATTCTGTATATTGGCATGAAAAGTCTTCTTGATTTCCTCCCCTTTTCTTTATGCATAACACATAATCGTTTCTGATCTCCAAATAAATTAACTATAATACAAAAGACAGCATGAGTAGACAAAATATTTTTGTTTTTTTTCAAATGCTCTTGTAATTTTTTGAAGGACAAAAACTCACCAACACCTATATCGCTTTTTAATGTAAGGTTTTCAACACTAAACTTTCTTTTCCAGGTCCTGCCACAACACTTTAATGGGATTGAGGTCGGAAGCTTGACAAGGCGAATCCAAAATTTTTATTTATTTATTTTTTGTCCCACCAATTCAGATGTAAACTTCAGAGCTTCAGACTTTCTTCTTTACTACCTTATGATCAGGAGTTTAAAAAAAAAATCCCTCATTTATGGCAAGCCGCCCAGGCCCTGAAACAGCAAAGCATCCCCACAACATCACACTACCACCACCAGGTTTGACTGTGAGCATGATTTTCTTATTGTGGAATGTTCCATTAGGTTTAAGCCAAAATAAAAGGAAACCATGTCCTCCACAAGTTCCTTTTTTTTTACTCATCAGTTCATAGAATATTATTCCAAAAGATCTAGTGGAAGTTGAAGTGTTTTTAGCAAATATTAGATGTGCATTTCATTTCCTCTTGCTTAGCAATAGTTTTTACCTTGCCATTTTCATATGGGTGCATCATGGTCACATAGTGGTTAGAGCATCTGCCTCACAGCAAGAAGGTCCTGGGTTTGAGTCCTGGACTTTGCGAGGGTGTTTTTGTGTGGAGTTTGCATGTTCTTCTTGTGCTTGCATGAATTTCCTCCAGGTACTTCAGATTTCCCCCACAGTCCAAAGACATTCACATTAGTCTAAATGGCTGTTGAAAATTGCCCTTAGGTTTAAGTGTGAATGGTTGTGTGTGTGTGTGTGTGTGTGTGTGTGTGTGTGTGTGTGTGTGTGTGTGTGTGTGT